>CAUYQV010020136.1:0-14873 GCA_963574575.1 Galagoides demidoff | reverse complement strand
TAAAATACAGTCTATCTTCCCATAACTATAGAGCTCTAAAAAGGCTTAAAAAATACGGCTCAGTGTCTGTGGCTCAATCGGCTAAGGCACCAGTCACGTACACCTAAGGTGGCAGGTTTGAATCCCCAGCCCAGGCCTGCCAAACAACAATGATGGCTGCAACCAAAAAATGGCCGGGCATTGTGGCGGGTGCCTGTGGTCCCAGCTACTTGGGAGGCGGAGGCAGGAGACTCACTTGAGCCCAGGAGTTAGAGGTTGCTATGAGCTGTGATGCCACAGCACTCTACCCAGGGGGACAGCTTGAGACTCTGTCTCAAAAAAAAAAAAAAATACTTACTCCCCCCGGAGCCCTACGCGTTTGAGTTGAGGCCTGGAAAACCTTTGGTGGTTCATCTCCCACTTTGGAATAAGTCATAACAGAGGAAGAACAAAACGAATGTCCATGTGGTTCCACTGAAAGGTGATCCTAGGGGTAAAGAGAAGTTGTAAACTCAGAGTCTAGTCAAGTATAAAGTTCAAATAAGTAACAACGCTAGCTGTAAGGTCCACTAAGGGTACCATATTAACAATATGGTTCCTCCAAATGACAGCTTCAGCAAGGTCCTAACCTGCTATTGCAGGTACCAGCTCCCATTCTCCTTATAAAGACTAATAAGTGATTCACCAGAGATCCTTAAGTCTTTGGATCCTTGTAGTTTAACAAAGGTGCTATACCATGAAACCTGTGATACTTCTCTAGTTAGTGGTAGACCCCGTGCACAACCTTGCTAATGTCAAGCCAATTAAACATACACCAAGAAATTTCAAACCTCCTGTGGGTACCAGACTGCTACATTACTAAAATCAGTAATGCCTTAGATAGATTTGGGCGTTCTGCAGTGATTCATAGAACCCAAAATTGGATAACAAGAATGGTATAGGTCTTCTTCAGATAGAATCAAGTGATTTATTTTTGATGTTAGTATTATGAGTAGAAAAATAAAAATGCTACTTTAGTACTAGTTTGTGAGTATTAGGACTATACAGATCTAATTTAGTACTAAACATCATTTCTGAAATTTCTGTTTTTCAGGTTTTTTTTTAAAACACTAAAACATAATTTCTTAGATACCATAAATCCTTTTAAGCATATAGGTTATAAATAACAAACATATTCAAATTCATATAAAATGTTCATTTACAGTAGTGACTTTCAGTAAAACAAATGTTTTTGAGGTTGAAGGTTTTGTAATTTTGAAAGTTAATCAATGTTATTTTTCAAGCTTGTAGGTTGTAAAATCAATTTCATGGGTTGTAACCAGGATTTTTAAAACACAAAATTAAATAGAAAATATCAGCACACACTGTAACAAAACTTCTGTTTCAATTATATTTATAAAGTACACAGGCTGGGCGCAGTGGCTCACACCTATAATCCCAGCACTCTGGGAGGCTAAGGCTGGTGGATTGCCTGAGCTCATGAGTTTGAGACCAGTCTGAGCTAGAACGAGATCCTGTCTCTAAAAATGCCTATGGTCCCAGCTACTCAGAAGGCTGAGGCAAGAAAATAGCTTGAGCCCAAGAGTTTGAGGTTGCTGTGAGCTATGATGCCAACGGTGGCACTTTACCGAGGGTGACAAGGTGAGACTCTGTCTCAAAAAAAAAAGTAATAAAGTACACAATTTTTGCTTATTGTGTTAATTGTGTAAGATGTATTTTTTAAACAGTGTAAACTGTGGTTAAGAAATGTTTGAAAGCCACTGTAATATGGGGTGTACCAACAACTGAAAGCAACGTTCTCAGCACTTGGTTTCAGTACTTACGAAGTTCCTCTGTAAATCCTGTATACTGTTCCGCATATTTAACATCATTCGGTCCATTGCCTGAAAAGGGTTGACATCTGTACGCTACAGGATATTAGGAAGCATGTTATTAACTACAACACAAAAGAAGCAAATCAATCTTCCCTAAACAGGTGACAATTATTTTTTTCAATTCACTTAGTAAGATGTCATGTAGTAATCAACCCGGCAAAGCTAATTCCAGGACCATACAATGAAAGTGATTTGTCAAAGAGAAAATTGGAGCACACGCAAATGATGTGGTGAGGGGACTGTAACCCCACAAGTACATATACGCACAGGTGCGTGTTCATATGCACATACACACGTACACATGCATGTACGTTCCTCAAATACATGCACATACACTCTTCATGACCTTTCTCAAAACATAATTTGGTTGATATTAAACAGTAATGCCTTCTGGGTTGGCATAGCTCTAGCATCGGAGAATCTTCGAATTTTTCCTTTTTACCTCTCAATACCCCATCATGCAAATAAATAAAACTCGAGAACAAAGTGGCAGTGTTATGTCCACCAGTACCACATGCTTGATAAAAGCTGCCCCTCAGGCGGCCAGCCCTCCTCTGATCATACGCAGCAGCGTCCAGGTGACAGAGCTCAATCCCCTTTACTAACAGGCCTTCAACTTGCTACCTGCTGACGGGTCAGGAGGCCACGCCTTTGAAGCATGAGGTTTGCTTCTTCAGAGGAACAGCTACGAATGGCTCTGGAACCATGATTTCTCAACCAAGATCCACGCTGACCCTCAAGGGACATTTGGCAAAAATGTCATGTCTAATTGTCACAAATGAAGATAAGTGTGTGACTAGCAGGTAGTGAGTGGAGGCCAAGGATACCACCAAATGTCCTACAGTCCACAGGACAGCCCCCTGAAAAAGGATTATCCTGCCCACAATGTTAGTCATGCTGAGGCTGAGAAAACTTGGACTAGAAAAATCCGCTATTGATTTTAGGTTCTGTCAGTGGAACATTCACCACAAAATAAAAACTGAGCACAAATTCTAGTGTGTCACCTAGTGAACTGTCTGCTATTACGAAACAGAGGGTGTTGCTCGGTAAGGAACCCTCTGCTCCGAGGAGGAGTTCTGAATCCTAAGGCACTGTGGGGTCAGTGCTGGCATTTCTCCTCCTGGAGATTGATTTGCTAACGCATCAAGCTGGGCCTAAATAAGGAATTCTCAAAAGCTTGCTTGTGTCTCTGCCTTCTAGTGGGTTCTGACTGCTAGTAATAATGGGAAACAGATGGGAAAACCAATTCCTCCTTAGAATCTGTACTTAATATTGCAGGAAACAACAGAAGCACATTCGGGGCATATGAATATATCTTTGGATACACAAAGGACTGAATTTAATCTGCATTTCAGAGCTTCAAACACAATTCAGGGAATATTCTGAATAAGAATATAGAGGTGGTCAACCTAAGGAACTAGGCCTACTGTACTGATACCTACTTGTGGTATGTGTCTGGTCTATGAAAATCCGGTCAATTTAAGGAGGTGGTCAGTGTAGGGAGGTGGTCAGCTATGGAGGGTCTGCTATATTTTGTTTCAACACTAGGTTGAGAATGAGGGCCTGTATCAGACATAATTCATGACAGATGGAAAGCTTAGCCCAAAGAAGGAGACAAGGAGAGGAAGGGAAAGATGGGACCTTTAGGTATATTCCACCCTTTTCTCAATTCCCTGTCAAATCAAACAACAAAAGATTGATCTGTACTTGCTCTGGGGTGGCCCAACACCCTGAAGTGAGAAAAAGTTGGGGTACGAATTGGAGTAGAGATGCTCTGTGACTCCTCTCTCTGCCTGCCCCGTCTCCTCCTGACGTTCAGCACAGCTGGTTCCTTCTATGCAGGTACCTCCTCTCGGTCACCTGTGTCACCTCGCTTCACCTCCCATGGCCTCTATATCACCACACAGTTTCCTCTCCTTCAGAGGACTGGGACTGTCTGAAATTATTTTGTTGCTTATTGTCTGTCTTCCCACTAATAAAAATTATCTCTGCGAGGGCAGAGCTAGCTTGTCCCTCTTCTTTACTAACATATCCTCAATACAAGGATTACTGAATGAATGGAAAGTTATTTCTAGCTCAGCTCAGATTCATACATACAGCTGTTGAAAATGTAAATCCACTTGTCCAACCCACAGATGCTAAATTGATAATTCTGATCACGCCCACTCTTATGTCTGTGCTGACTCAATGCCTGAGCTCAGCGGCATTTCCATCAACCTAATTCCTCATGCCAGAAAAATGGGTATGACACTTCCCTTCCCCCTCTACCACTCCTTCAGTCACATCAGTCACCAAGTTCTATCCACTCACCTCTAACTCTTTCTCAAATGAAACAATTTCTATATTATCACGGCCACTACCAAGTAGAAGCTGTTGCTAATAGTTTACTCAGAATTCTTCAAAAGCCTCCCAGCCTCCCTGCCTCCACCGTGCTCCCTTCTATCTTTCTCTCCCCTGCGGGCACAAAGATCTTGTAAAAATGAGAATCTGACTCATTGCCATTTTGATGAAAGTCCATCAAACGCTTCCCCTGCTCTTACGATAATGTTCACACTTCTGACGAAGGCCTAAAGAAGCCTCTGGTTACCTCTTTGTCCTAACTCGCATCTGTGGCTCAGTGCACACTGGGGCTCTGCCATCCTGACCGTGTGTCAGCTCCCTGGCTCTGTGCACCTGCCGTTTCCTCTGCGCTGAACATGCTCCCTTCCCCCTTCCTGCTTCTCTGACTCACTCCTACTAACCCTTAAGGCTGAGGAAGTCTTCTCCAAGTGACACCCAGCCCACCTCCAGAGGTCTGGGTTAAGTGCTTTTTTTTTTAATGTGTCTTCCCACAGCATACTGACCTTCCTGATCATTTTACTGATAACTCTGGGTTATAATTGCTTTTTCCCCTTTTTTGGTCATTTGTCCCACTAAAAACTCTAGACAGTAGGGACTAATATTATACCTGTATGACAAACTTCAGGGCAACAAGTGATTCAAGTGTAGCACAAAATAAATTTTTATAAAAGAAACTTTTCATGAGAATGTAAATACAAATGTTATAAATTCAGGCTGATCTCTGCTACTTCTGAGAAATGAGCATCACAGAGCAGCACCAAAGCCCAAAGAAACGGGGGTGGGAGCACAGCTGGTCTCCCAGCAGCCGCAGTGTCTCTGCAGGAAAAGCAGCCGGGACAGGTGGCCGAGGAAGCAGAAACAGCCACACTGGGCTTTTCCAAAAGTCACGCTTATCTACTCACAGTTCTGCACCAAAGTCATCAGAAGCATGTGGAAGTCCCCAACTTTCAAACACAACTATAGGGACCCCGTGTGTAAATCAACCAAATATTCCTCTCTTAAAATCTACTTGTTTTTCAAGAATAATTTTATACATTTTGACAGGACTTCAGAAAACACATGCCAAAACATTCTGAGATAATACACACAATAAGTTTTCAGTACAAATACTACTCTAAACAGCCATTACAAAGGTTAGTGAGACTGCGTGCCAACTGAGTCTGCTCGAGTTAATAAAAAATAAATACTTGTTAGAAAATACTGCTAAAATGGCTTGTGTCTCATGATACCAACCATATTACCCAAACCGCCAAAAGGCACGAGAGAATAGCTTGGCACCTAGAAAAATGGTATCCAATTAATTTTGGTGACAATATTGATTATATACTAGTCCCTGAAAAAGAAAGAAATCCATTGCATAACCACATAGCTTAGAGCTACCAAAATTACAAAATCCTCTAAACAAAAATAATTCAACATTTATTTTTTAAATTGTCTGCTTATTATTCATTGTAGAGCCTGAGAGGAGTCTGGCAGCAAGTAGGGCCATGCGCCACTTGAAAATATGACTACTCTAGTATTTACTGAAGGCAGTTAAAAGAAAAAGCACTTGCTATGGAGTAACATAAACATTTTCAAAGAAATTGCAAATCCATGTCAAAAGTAATTAAAATATGTTACAATTCTTAAATCATCTTTCCTTTGCTCAATTATTCCTTTTTTAAAAAAAATTGTTTTAGAGACAAGGTCTTCCTCTGTGGTCCAGGCTAGAGTGCAGTGGTGCAATGATAGTTTACTAACTACAGCTCAAAGTCCTGGACTCCAGTGATCCTCCTGCCTCAGCCTCCTGAGTAGCTAGAACTACAGGTATACCGTGCCCAGTTATTTTATTTTTTTTATTTTTTTGTAGAGACAGGATCTGGCTATATTGCCTGGGGGGGTCTCAAGCTCCTGGCTTCAGGTGATTCCCCTGCCTTGGCCTCCCAAAGTGCTGGGATTACCAGTACAAGCCACTGTGCCTGGTCAATTTGGTGTTATTTAAAGATCAGTTAATTTTGCCTGTAACTAATTAAAGATAAATTTTCTATCTACATTAATAAAATTCTAAAAGAACTGTAGAGAAATTGGGTAAAAATTTACTTCCTAAGGACTAGTTTATGGAATAAGAAATTAGCATAGACTTCAGAAAGGATCACATAAATAGATGTAAAAATTTTTAGTGTCTTTGATAGGCAAAACAATGTTAAGTATCATAGGTAAAATAACCAAAATTAATAGTTCACAAATTATATTCCTCAACAGGTACAGATGAATAAAAACAAATGTTTAGATGTATACAAATGCTTTCATTATTGGAAGTTTTAAATGTTGAAAATAAATTTTGAATTTCGAAATAAAGTTTTACTATTGAGCGATAAAGTTTTGTCATTATAAATGATACATAATACACATAGATACATTATATCCAATAATTTATTAGTATAAAGTTTGGTGATAGATGATTTCCTCCACATTTATGTTGAAAAATAGAGAAAACTATGGTTCTATTGAGTTTTATAAGTAATATCAGATGACACATACTTGTAATGTATATCTGGAACAGTAGTCTCTAAAGTGTTTTAGATGTATGATAGAATTCTTATTTCTTTTAATGGAAATAGAGTACAAATTTTAGATTGACTCTGACACCATCACTCAGTCATAGCTGGAGTTAAAAGGTGCCTCGTTAAATAGATTTATAGATTAAATAATGTACTTTTAAAGAACTAGACGGCATAGTTGATGTTTCTATTTTCCTTCATAATATGGCCGATAAAGATGACATCTATCCAGAAATTGACCAAAACTTTAAAAAAACCTATCGAGCTATCTCTATGAAATAGGAATTTTCATCTATTATGCTTAAAAGCATAAGTATAGGGGCTCACTGCTTAATCAAAACATTCATTTTAAAACCTTACTTTATGAAAAGAAAAATGTTTTATATTTATTTTGATTAAGGGTTCCAATAAACTCAGAGTTACTATGCTCAAAAGCCAATTACCTTCTTGGTTCTGCTCTTTTCAAACTTTTTAACAGCGAAAACTCTTCCCCATTTTCTGTAATCAATTTCAATTTTTTTTTTTGGCGGTTTTTGGCCGGGGCTGGGTTTGAACCCACCACCTCCAGCATACAGGGCTGGCACCCTACTCCTTTGAGCAACAGGAGCTGCCGAATTTTTCAAAATTTTTGTTTCCACATTCACTTCTAGTTATAAAACTTTGTTAGAAAAGACAAGTTGGGATACAGGTTTTTGTTGTTGTTGCTTTTTTCTTTTCTTTTAATTAAATTTACTTTTGCTATTATACAGATAAAGTCCTCCATATTCAGAAATAAATGTCATATATAGACAGTGTCAGGAAAATGTATGCACATTTTAAGAAAGGAAAAACTATTAAAATTTTAATACTCAATATATATATCAATAACAAAAGATCAATACAAGTCATGTTGAGTACCTCTTGTAACTGCAGAAGTCAAATATGACTTGACTAATACAAATTTAACACAGTCTTTTCCTTTCTTAAAATGTGTATGCATCTTTTTGGCACCCTCTGTACATGACATCTAGGGAAAAGGTGTGCATTAAGTTACAATATACAGGGGGAAAAGAGTTTGAGGCTGAAGGCTTAATGCATTTAAAATATTACTGCTGCCCTCCATCTGCCCTAGAACAATGTTCAGTGCTCTTGGTTAGCAAAATATTTTCATACTTTGAACAAAAAAATGCAGTGGTGTTCTTTATCTAAGAGAGTTGATATAATGTAAGAAAGAAAAATCAAGAGGCAAGTAAATAATACTGAACAGTATTATTATTTAAAAAAGCCATGAGATTGGCTTGGTGCCTGTAGCTCAGTGGTTAGGGCACCAGCCACATACACTGGGGCTGGCAGGTTCGAACCCAGCCCAGGCTTGCCAAACAATAATGACGACAACAACAACAACAAAAAGCTGGTTATTGTGGCAGGTGCCTGTAGTCTCAGCTACTTGAGAGGCTGAGGCAAGAGAATCACTTAAGCCCAAGAATTTGAGGTTGCAGTGAGCTGTGACTCCATGGCATTCTACCAAGGACAAGATAGTGAGACTCTGACTCAAAAACAACAACAACAACAACGAAAAACAAGCCATGAGACTTATGTTTTATGAAATTCGTTGGTTTAAATTATCATTTCCTTTTTTTTTCTTTTTTTGAGACATAGTCTCACTATTTTTTGTTGCAGTTGTCATTGTTATTTTA
Source organism: Galagoides demidoff (assembly GCA_963574575.1). Taxonomy (NCBI): domain Eukaryota; kingdom Metazoa; phylum Chordata; class Mammalia; order Primates; family Galagidae; genus Galagoides; species Galagoides demidoff. The sequence goes on along the minus strand of CAUYQV010020136.1, from coordinate 6,464 downwards.
GCTGGCTCAGGCCCCCTTTGAACCTGCCACTCTTGGTGTATGTGGCTGGTGCCATAACCATTGTGCTACAGGTGCTGAGCCTAAATTATCATTTAATTTTAACAGATGGAAAAATACTGCAGTTTTTCTTGGAAAAAAATGTTTAAAGAGATGATTATGAAATGAGAAATAAGACGAGGTTCACAAAGATGATTAGGGTGCTTTACTTACCATTGTTTAAAAAAAAGCTAACTGCTTTGGAGTCTAACTGAATGTCTATCATCATATTATCCATCATTAAGGTAGTCATCAGTCACATGGGGCAATTAAAATTAAATTTAAAATAATCAAAATTAAATTTAAAATTTAGCTTCTCAGTAGCAGTAGGCACCTTTCAGGTGCTCAGCAGACATGTAGGGAGTGTCTACCACACTAGACAGTGTGCATTAAAAACATTTCCAGTTTTTAGAAAGTTCTACTGGATGCTAAACTTTAGTATAGTATAGTAACTTTACACTATACTAATAAATGACTAGATGCTAACCTAGTATAGTATAGTAACTTTACACTAAATAGATGCTAACTTTTAGTATAGTATAGTAACTTTACACTATACTAATAAATGACTAATAATCATAGATAAAAGCTAATTTCTGCCACTATAAACTAGACAAGTACTATGGTCTAAATGTTAGTGTCACTATCCCGCATTCATACATTGAAACCTAATGTCTAATGCAATATAGACAGTCCCCAACTTACAGGGGTTTGACTTATGATTTTTTTTTTTTTGAGACACAGGCTAGAGTACCATGGTATCATAGCTTACAGCAACCTTAAACTCTTGGGTTTAAGCAATCCTCTTGCCTCAGACTCTGGAGTAGTTGGGACTACAGGTGCCTACCACCAAGCCCAGTTAATTTTTCTATTTGTAGTGGTTAGGGTCTTGTTCTTGCTCAGGCTGGTCTTGAACTCTTAAGCTTAAACAATCTACCCACCTTGGCCTCCCAGAGTGCTAGTATTACACGTATGAACCACTGCACCCAGCTAGATCCAAATTCTTTTAAAAGACATCTGTATTACAATGTTAGTTAAATACCATATTTTTTTTTGTGTGTGTGTGTGTGTGTATGTAAAAAACAGTGGTTTAAGTTTGTCTTGTAATATGGTTCTGAATGTTTTGGCTGCATAGTGGAATTCTATACAGCTAACAATTCATGGTTCAAGAATTCAGCCTTTCTCTAGATACCCCCTTTTATATAACGGTAATTTCTATAACGTAGTATAATCATATCCTGTCATCATGGATAGGTACTTCCGTAATCCTTTTCTTCAAACTCCTACATGACTTTCTCGACAATTGTCTTTTTAAGAATGAACTTACAGTCAAGGAATCCTCGTCGTCATAACGTCTTGCATGCTTATGAGCTCTCCCTCTACCATCAGAGATACTGAGCAAGTCTCTTCCAAAAGGTTCAGAAAAACTTCTCATCATCTGTTGCATACTTTCTCGGTGAGCAAGAAAAGAATCACTGTTGAAAATACGTATAGAATCACGTAAGATTAAGTGTTGGACTTTAATAAGTAGGCAGCTGAATACTAGGAAGAGTGATTTGGGGTTAATATGCTTGGTAAGAGACAGAAGAAGAGTTTAGGAGAACATAATTATCTCATGAAGACCCACGATGAGATGGCCCCCAATTTATGATCGTTCACCTTAAGATTTTTCTGCTTTATGATGGTATGAAAGCAAAATACATTCTTTGGGGGGGGCGGCGCCCTACTCCTTTGAACCACAGGTGTCACCCTATACATTCTGTAGAAATTATATTCAATACTTTATTATACAATAGGTTTTGCCTTAGATGATTCTGCCCAACTGCAGGCACATTTAAGGTAGGCTAAGCAAAGCTATGATGTCTGGTAGGTTAGGTGCATGAAACGCATTTGTGACATATGGTATTTTCAAATTACAATGGGTTTATTGGGACATAACCTTGTCTTAAGTCAGAGTACCTGTATTTATAAATACAGTTTATGAAAACCTGTTCTTTTATTTGCTACCCACTATAATTCACTTAAGTAATTATAGTATACTATAGTATACTATAATAAAGTAAAAAAGTATACCTTTTATTTATCCCGTACTATATAAAAAATGGTAAACACAAGGTAACAGGACCTCAAGGACCTTAAGCTAAGGGAAATGATAAAGAAAAGAATCCAAAAAACAGCTTTGAGCAGTCATAGAGAGGATTATAAAGAGCACTTGCTTATTTATTTTTGTAACTCTTGTCTATGAAATACAAGCCTGAGAATTATGGTAAGAATACTGAGAAACGCAGTAAGGATATAACATTTTTTAACAAAGACAAAGATAACCTCTGAGGCTAACTTTGGTTTCTAAGAACTCTAACTACTAGAAATCACCACACGGCAACAGTATCTGCTAAGTCAGAAAACGGTGTTTCTCAAGCCTTCTTAGAATTACCAACCAACTAGCGAGCTGGTTAGCAATCCAGACTCCTCCCCCTCCCCAATCTTTCAATCAAATCTACTTGCTCCAGGTATGATGTGTGGACATTCATCCCTCTCCCTGGGGGTTTTAACTCAAGCAGGCCCTCACGGACCCTTGAGGAACAACACACCTTCTGTGTTTGCAGTAGAACCCACGCCTCTTAGCCTATATTTCCATAGTTATAAAATAAGGGCAATATTGCATACCCCTGTTGTTGAGATAAAATCATTTGACCGATAATATGTTGGATAAGTGTTCATTTCTCTTACCTTTTTTCCCCAACTCATGTGTGGATGCCACTACTTCTTTTGGAAAAAGAGAGATATATTCTATTTAAAAATACTTAGCAACAATCATGTTCCAGGCCCTATTCTATGTGATTTATAAGTTAAAAACTGACATTAACTCTCTCATCACAAGTCTCAGGCACTGACCTACTAAGTCAATTCCCTATTCCTCATTCTAGAATGTAAGGCACCCCATGGTTGGAGCTCACTTCACGAAGGCAATCTGAGGCTTCCCTTCAGTCCAGTCACTACTAAGTAGTGTGGCTGCCATTCAGACTTCTCCACCTCAGATACATCCCTCCCCAGACAGGAACCTGGCAGGCATTGCTTAGCTGAGCCAAAAGTTTCAAATCATCCTGATCAAAACAGGGTCAGGAAATCTTGAGCTGCACTGATCTAAATAAGAAAGGAGGCAAGACAAGCTCTACCCGGTTAGAGCCAGGACGGCAGAGGAGCCACCACCGTGGACCTTACAGCCGCACTGTCCCTTCATTACCATAAAGGTTCTGGAGACAGCGTCCCCCTCCCAGCATGCACCTGACACCACCACAGTTCCTTTTGGGCCATATTTAGTCACAAGGAGGGTGTCATCCTAAGACAACACTGCCCCTTTTCAAGAAATAATGGGAATATTCCTCCCCAAGTTTAAGTCTACAATTAAGCCACTGTGTAAAGAGAGCGACCAAAAGAACCATGGAGGCTGTTCTCTCTGCAGGGAGTCTGTTTTCTATACTTTCCGAAAGAGACTTGCTTGCACTTGACACCATTGGCTCTCTCCCAAATTCTTTCATGTGTGAAGCCAAAGTCCCACTTAGACTTCAAGTGATTGTCATATTGGGACTCACTTTCCTGTAACACTTAGGTCACCTTTTCCCCTTCTAATCCAATTCCAATCCTCCCATGTCAATAGGAGGAAGCTCAAGAATTCTGTCTTTTTTCCAGTAATCCCAGGCACAAAGATATTTTCCTTTGACTTTTATAGTACTAGTATACATAAAACTATTTTGCAGAGCCCAGATTTATCCATACACATGTAATACAGGCAATCCCTGGGTTATGAACATACTATAAGTATGTTCTTTTTTTTTTTTTTTTTTTGAGATAAAGTCTCACTGTGCAGCCCTTAGGAGGTGCAGTGGCATCACAGCTCACAGCAACCTCAAACTCTTGGGCTCAAGTGATTCTCTTGCCACAGCCTCCCAAGTAGCTGGAACCACAGGTGCCCGTCACAATGCCCAGGTATTTTTTTCTTTTTTTGAGACAGGATCTCTCTGTGGCTCAGACTGGTCTCGAACCTGTGAGCTCAGGCAACCCACCCACCTCAGCCTCCCAGAGTGCTGGGATTACAAGCGTGAGCCACCATGCCCTACTATAGGTTCATTCTTAAGTTGAATTTGTATGTAAGTTGGACGGGTACCTATTGCTTATAATAGTTTCTGTTCCTAAGTGTGAGTTGCACATCAGTCCGATGTTTGTAACTCAGGGACTGCCTATGTGTTGGAAGTTAAAAGTGAATTGCTTCAAGGGCAATTACTTTAAGATGGGCAAACTGTTTCACTGGATTTGTGTTTGTGTGTGCGGAGATGTGTTTTAATTCGGTTTTGTTTAGGTATGTTTTATATATAATGAATTTACCCATTTTAATGGTAGATAAAACTGTGAAAATGCAGTCACAAGCACCACTACGATTAAGAGGTAGAACATGTCCATCACCCCAGAAAGTCACCTCTTGTCCCTTTGCAGATAATTACCCTTCCCTGACCCTCGTTCCCACTATTAGGCTTTTTGTCACTCCAGTTTCGCCTCTTCCAGAATATCATGTAATGGAATCATCCAGTGTGCTGTGGGCTTCCTGTCTGGCAGCTTCTCTCCCTCAGAATGTCCCTCTGTGTTTCATCCACGTTGTTCTATCAGTTTAGTCTTACTGCTTCGTCCATGGTATGTGCATGATTCTATCTCAGCATAACCACAAAGCTGTTGCTAGTTTGGGTTTTTAGGAATAAAGCTGCTCTGAGTATTCATGCACCCTGGTCTTTGTGTCTGCACGGCTTCATTTCTCTAGGAGTAGGGCTGCTGGGTGTACGGTAAGAGTGTTAACTTTATAAAAACTGAACTGACAGAGTCAGACTGACACATGGTCTTCTTAACTTCTGCCACTTGAGTAGTGGTATCAAAATATCTCCTTTGTGATTTTATTTTGTCATTCATACTTCTTGTTATTGAGTTGTTAAGAATCTTTATCACATTAACTGCCATGTGAGTTAGGCCAGTTTTGAGCCTGGGACCCCATGAAGCATATATAACTCACATGTCTCTTGACCTAATACAACACTACGGGCCCAAAGAAAATTGATTTTTCTAGTGTGGCAATCAATGCATTACATACTCAAGTCTTTAGTCAGATATACGTCTTGTACTTTTTCCCAGTCTTGGACTTGCCTTTTCATTTTCTTCATATCAATTTATTCAGTCGCACAGCCATGAATCTTTACTAAGTTTTCCATTTTTACCGTATTTTGCCAATATGATTAAGTTAAGGATCTTGAGATGGGGAAGATTATCCCAGTAGGCCCAGTGTAATAACAAGGGTCCCTTATAGGAAGACTGTGGTGTCATGATGAGACGCTGTTGGCTTTGAAAAATGGAGGAAGAGGCCAAAACCCAGGGAGCACAGCAGTCTCTAGATGCTAGAAAAGGCAAGGAAAAGTCTCCCTACAAACTTCACGAGCAATGCAGCCTTGCCGGCATCTTGATTTTAGCTCAGTGATTTAGTTCGGGACTTCTCAATGCCACCATACTGTGATAAATTTGTGATGTTTTAAGTCATGAAATTTGTGGTAATTTATTACCAGCAATAGGAAACCAACACAAGTTTTATTTTAAACAACTTCATTTTAAAATACACAAGTCTTACTTCTCTGCTAAACTGTACATTCTTCTAGACCAGGAACTTTATCTTTGTTTATTTATAGTAACAACTTCTGTGTTTGACAAGTATGTTTGGTGAATTGGAACCATCCTACCCATCAGGCGGTCTCCCTACTATTTCTTGGGAAAATTGCTAACTACTCTGAATTAAGGCGCTACTCACTTTAGTGCTTCCTAAACAGAGAAGCTTCTCCATTGCAATGATACCTGACATTCTGGACTTCTTCCTTAGTGACTTCTGATGTAGAAACAGAGTTGTTTTTCTCTGGCCCAAGTATTTTAATACATGGGACTTATATCTCCTGACTTGACAGTTCCATGAGCTTCTCATGCCTTTCTCAGCTGCTCCAGAGAAAGACAGCCTGTATGCTTGAGAAACTCCACCCTCCATGGAAGTCTACTCTTTTATGCTATAGAAATTTATGTTTCTATTCAGGTCATCCCAAACATAGTCTAAAAATTTTATAAACATCTATAAAACTTTTCTTATCGTGCAGACCCAAACTTATAAAGAAGTCATTTTTGTACACTTACATTCATTTCCCTCTGTCTTTAGATGAAACTAACAAAAGTAATGACTTCGGATGAGGACAATTTTAAATGTGTTATACTTTGTTTTTTTTTTTTGAGACGGAGCCTCAAGCTATCCCCCTGGGTAGAGTGCCATGGCATCACAGCTCATAGCAACCTCCAACTCCTGGGCTCAAGCGAGTCTCCTGCCTCTGCCTCCCAAGTAGCTGGGACCACAGGCG
>CAUYQV010020133.1:0-10075 GCA_963574575.1 Galagoides demidoff | reverse complement strand
TTGGGCTCAAGTGATCCTCTTATCTTAGCCTCCCCAGTACCTGGGACTACAGGCACCTACCACAACGCCTGGCTATTTTTTAGAGAGTGAGTCTCACTTTTGCTCAGGTTGGTCTCTAACTCCTGAACTCAAGCAGTCTACAAGCTTCCACCTCGCAGAGTACTAGGATGCCAGGCGTAAGCCACCATGTCTGGCCAGAATAACAGTTTTAAGTACACTAAATAGGTTGGGTATGGTGTCTCAAACCTATAATCCTAGTACTCTGGAAGGCAGAGGTGGGAGTATCGCTTGAGCTCAGGAGTTCAGACCAGTCTGAGCAAGAGTGAGACCTCGTCTCTACTAGAAATAGAAAAATTAGGCTCGGTTCCTGTGGCTCAATCGGCTAAGGTGCCAGCCACATACACCTAAGGTGGCGGGTTCGAATCCCCAGCCTGGGCCCGCCAAACAACAATGATGGCTGAAACCAAAAAATAGCCGGGCGTTGTGGCAGACGCCTGTGGTCCCAGCTACTTGGGAGGCGGAGGCAGGAGAGTCGCTTGAGCCCAGGAGTTGGAGGTTGCTATGAGCTCTGATGCCATGGCACTCTACCCAGGGGGATAGCTTGAGGCTCCGTCTCAAAAAAAAAAAAAAATGATTATTGTATAATTATTGTATATATAAGAATTTGGAAAATTCCAACACAGTTATGTTCTGTGTTTTCTTAGATTCTATTTGGCATCTATTAATCATAGGCCAAATTAATGGCCAAAGTTGTTATAAATCCTTTGTGATCTAGAACCCATGTGCCAGAGCACTATTCCTCCTGCTCTAAATCAACCCAGGGCCAGGTATCATATACAGATTGTCCTTGTGCTCCAAAGTCTGCCAGAACTATTCAAATTAGCTAATCCTGTGTTCTTTGTGCTGCCTTCCCTTGGTTTTCTTGAGGAAACCCCAATAAAAGCTCCGACTTAGGCTTTCCGTTTGTCCTTTCTGCTGCTGTCTCTTGACCAAAGCCTGGTCCTTTCCCAGTGGCTCTGCGTTGCATGGCAACCTCCCTTCTCTCAGAAATTGTATGTAATAAAAATCTTTCAATGGTGTTAAGCCTCCCCATATCATTCCCCACCTACCTCTACAAATTAAAAGCCCAGAGATACAAACGAGGCAAGCTGCTCAAAAATACACGGAAGAATAAGTGATAATATTAAAGTGATTCTGGAAAAGTCAAAGCTTTATCACTTCAATATACTAATGAACATAACTTACATTTCTTTGCCAGGCACTGATTCTTGGTGCTATTTTCCTGTTTGTCTTAAATGTGGTTTCTCCAAAAGTGGGCGATTTAGAAAAAAAAAAACTTTAATTACAAAAGAAATATACTATAATCCTAGCACTCTGGGAGGCAGGAGAATTGCTTGAGCTCAGGAGTTCGAGACCAGCTTGAGCAAGAGTGAGAGCCCATGTCTTCAAAAAATAGAAAAATTAGTCAGGTATATTGGTGTGTGCCTGTAGCCCCAGCTGCAGGAGAGATTGAAGCAGGAAATTGCTTGAGCCTAGGAGTTTCGGGTTACAGTGAGCTATGATGATGACACCGCCACACTCTAGCTAGGGCAACAGATCAACATCCTATCTCAAAAAAAGAAAAAAGTTAAGAAAATCATCTTTTAAAGACTATGTATTGGCTGGGTGCAGTGGGTCACGCCTGTAATCTTAGCACTCTGAGAGGCTGAGGTGGGTGGATTGCCTGAGCTCACAGGTTCAAAACCAGCTAGAGCCAGAGCAAAACCTCATCTCTAAAAATAGCTAGGCATTGTGATTCCTGTAGTCCCAGCTACTTGGGAGGCTGAGGCAAGAGAAGCAGTCGAGCCCAAGAGTTTGAGGTTGCTGTGACAAAGTGAGACTCTGTGGAAGGAAGGAAGGAAGGAGAAAATATATTGATATAAAGAGATGATCATGAGATTATATTAAATGAAAATAATAGGATATACAGTTATATATTAGACATGACCCAAAAATCTATAAGGAAAAAAATACAAAATTAAAACTAAAACCTCATATCCCACTAGACACTATAAAGCACAAGGATCAACAGTATTATGAGCATTGGAGTCAGGCTCTCTCATGTGCTATGTTATTTGAGGAAAGTGTTCAATCTACAGGTGCCCATTACTATGCTTAGCTAATTTTTGTATTTTTTGTACAGATGAAGTCTCCCTATGTTGCTCAAGCTGGTCTCAAACTCTTGGCTTCAACAAATCCTCCTGCCTTGGCCTCCCAAAGTGCTAGGATTACAGGCATGGGCCACTGCACCCTGCCTCAACTTATTATTATGTTTTGTAATAATTACAGATTTGTAAGAATTAGCAAAGGTAGTACAGAGATCTCTTACATACTCTTCACCCAGTTTGCTCAACTGTTCAACATAATTTAGAAAACTCAAGTCTGTTGCATTTATTCACCTGTATTTTTTGTTCTTTTCATTATTCTTCCTTTCTGATGTTAGGAGAATACTTCTTCTATGCATTCTTTTTTTAGAGAATTTCTTTCAGCCATTCTTTTAGAGTAGGTCTGCATCTCCGCTTTATCCTCTCTTCCCCACAACTCTTTCCAGCCTCTACTTTCTGTCTCCATGAGATCAATTATTGTTAATATTTAGTTCCCACATATAAGTAAGAACACATAAAATTTGTCCTTTTTTTTGAGACAGAGTCTCACTTTGTAACCCTCAGTAGAGTGCTGTGACATCATAGCTCACAGCAATCTCAAACTCTTGGGCTCAAGCAGTTCTCTTGCCTCAGCCTCCTGAGTAGCATCGGCCACAATGCCCAGCTACTTTTTAGAGACGGGGTCTTGCTCTTGCTCCAGCTGGTTTCAAAGCCGTGAGCTCAGGCAATCCACCTGCCTCAGCATCCCAGAGTGCTAGGATTACAGGTGTGAGCCACTGCACTTGGCAGGATTTCATTCTTTTTTATGGCTGTTGCTTATATAGACCACAATTTATTTATCTATTCACCCATTGATGGACACTTAGTTTGGCTATTGTGAATAGTGCTGACATAAACGTGGGAGTGCAGATATCTTTTTGATATATTGTTTTCCCTTTCTTTGGATATATACCCAGTAGTGATATTTCTGGCTCAAATGGCAGTTCTATTTTCAGTTTAATGAGGAACCTCCATGGTGTTCTCCATAGTGTTTGCACTAATTTATATTCCCACCTACTTTCTCCAATACTCTCTAGCCTTTGTTAGTGCCTGTTTGTTTTTTCTTTTCTTTCTTTCCTTTGGTTTTTTTTTTTTTTTTTTTTTTGAGTCTCACTCTGTTGCCCAGGCTGGAGTGCTGTGGCATCAGCCTAGCTCACAGTAACCTCAAACTCTTGAATTCAGGGATCCTTCTGCCTCAGCCTCCTGAGTATCTGGGACTACTGCCACCATGCTTGGCGATTTTTCTATTTTTAGTAGAGATGGTGTTTTGCTCTTGCTTGAACTCCTGACCTCAAGCAAGCTGCCTGTTGTGGCCTCCCAGAGTACTAAGATTTCAGGCATGAACTACCTCACCCATCCTCACTGCAGTTTTGATTAGCATTTCTCTGATGACTAATAATGTTGAGCAGTTTTTCATCCACCTGTTGGCCATTTGTATGTCTTCATATATCTATTGACCATTTGTATATCTTTCTTCTTTTAAAAGAACTCTGATGAACATAGATGCAAAAATCCTCAACAAAATATTAGCAAACCAACTTCAACAACACGTTAAAAATATTATTCTTCAGCCAGGCGCAGTGGCTCACTTCTGTAATATAAAAATACCTAAGAATAAACTTAACCAAAAAAGTTAAAGATCTCTACAATGAAAACTATACAACACTGATGAAAGAAATTAAAGAGGACACAAAAAAATGGAAAGGTAGTTCATGCTCATGGATTGGAAGAATTGAAATTATTAAAATGTCTATACTACCCAAAGGCAGTTTATAGATTCAATGCAGTCCCCATCAACATACCACTGACATTCTTCATAGAAATAGAAAAAATAATTCCAAAATTGATATGGAACCAGGAAACATCTAGAATAGCCAAAGCTATACTGAAAGAAAAAAAAAAAACTGAGGGAATCACATTACCTGACTTCCAATTATACTACTACTACAAAGCTATAATAAACAGTATGGTATGGCAAAAAGTAGATACATGGACCAATGGAACAGAATAAAGAACCTAGAAATGGATCTATACATTTATAGTAAAGTTATCTATTGAAGGAGTCTCTTCAATACAAGATGCTGAGGCAACTGGATATCAATATATAGAAGAATGAAACTAGACCCTTGTCTCTTACTGTATACAAAAATCAGATCAAATAGATTAAATCTAAGACCTGAAATTATGAAACTACTAAAAGAAAACATTGGAGAAATGCTTCAGGATAAGAGTCTGGGCAAGAACTTCTTGAGTAATACCTCAAAAGTACAGGCAACCAAAGCATAATTGGATAAATGGGATTATATCAAGCTGAAAAGCTTCTGCACAGCAAAGGAAACAATCAACAAAGGGAAGTGGCAACCCACAGAATGGGAAAAAATAATTGCAAACTATCCACCCAACAGGGGAGTAATAACTAGAATATATAAGGAACTCCAACAACTCAATAAGAAAAATCAAATAATCCAATTAAAAGTAGGTGAAAGATGTGAATGTGCATTTCTCAAAAGAAGACATACAAATGGTTGAAGCATTTTTTTTTTGAGATAGAATCTCACTATGCCACCCTGGGTAGAGTGTCGTGGCATTACAGCTCACAGCAACCTCCAAATCTTGGGTTTAAGCATTCTCTTGCCTCAGCCTCCCAAGTAGCTGGGACTATAGGCACCCTCAACAATGCCGGCTATTTTTTGGTTGTAGTTGTCATTGTTGTTTGGCAGGCCCAGGCTGGGCTCAAACCCATCAACTCCCATGTATATGGCTGGCGCCCTAGCCGCTAAGCTACAGGCGCTGAGCCAGTTGAGCCATTTTTAAAGTGGCTGCTTCAAAATTCTTCTCAGATAATTCCAATATCTGTGCCATCTCAGTGCTGGCATCTGATGATTATATTTTCTCATTCAAATTGAGGTTTTTCTGGTTCCTGGTACAATATGTAATCCTCTATTGTATCTTGGGCATTTTGGGCATAATGCTATGAGATTCTGGATCTCATTTGCATCTTCTTTTTTAATTTTTTCTTTTTAACAAGCCTGAGTTTATGGGTTTTTAAATGACATTTTTATTCATTTATTTTTATTTTTATGTATTTATTTTTTGGAGTTAGTCTCACTCTATCACCCTGCCTAGAGCATGGTAGCATGATCATATGATCATAGCTCACCACAACCTCAAACTCCTGGCCTCAAGCAATCCTCCCACTTCAGCCTCCCAAGCAGCCGTGCCACCATGTCAGGCTAATTTTTCTATTTTTTGAAGAGACAGTGTCTCACTCTTATTCAGGCTGATCTCAAACTCCTGAGCTCAAGCAGTCCTCCTTGCAGAGTGTTAGGATTATACATTACTTTTATAATTTAAAATAAAGAACATTTTCTAAAATGCCCACTTTTAGGGAAACTAAATATAAGACAAACAAGCAAAGTAGCACCAAGAATTTTTGGGAGAGACAGAGTCTTGCTCGTGCCCAGGCTAGTCTCAAACTCCTGACCTCAAGTGATCCTCCCTCCTTGGCCTCTCAAGAGTGCTGGGATTTCAGTTGTGAGCCACTATGCCCAGGCAAATTTTTTTTACTTTTTAAAATTTTTTTGTAGAGACAGGGTCTCTTTATGTTGCTCAGGCTGGTCTTGACCTTTTGGCCTCAAGCAATCCTTCCGTCCTGGCCTCCCAAAGTGCTTGGATTACAGGCATGAGCCACCACCACACCCAGACCCTATCTTGTTTCAAGAGGTTTCATCTGATCCCATGCTGGATCTTATTTGTGTTAATGGAGACAAAATAACAAGGTTTATAATTTGGGGATGGAGAGCTTTATTTCTCATAAAGGGTTTTACAGCCCCGCACTGGCCATTTAGGCAGGCTGGGAAATAGTCACAAGCCAGGAACCTGTGCTTCAAGAGAAGGACACAGAGAACAGGATTTTATTCTGTGCCAGAGTGTCTAAATATACATATTTAACAAGCTATAGGAAGAGTTATGAATATTTATGAAAGGAGAGCTATGTATCTGTGCAATGGGGCTTCCTGTCCTTCATGGGTTCCATGTTTAAATATGGCCACTCTCTATGTAAGAAAGGTGAAGTAAAGACACAAAAACTTTTACTACAAATGTTCTGTAGACTGTTAAAACCACTTTTTATCAGGAAAGAATGCTGGTTTGGCCCTTAGGAAAGAAACCCTGATGGCTATTAGCAAGGGAAGGGAAAATGATGTATGTCCAACCTCTCCTACTGTAATGGCTGAGGACTCAGTCTTAAGATTTTTCTGGAGTCCCCTTGGCCAAGAGGGGTCCATTCAGTCAGTGGGAGGCTTAGGATTTTATTTTTAGTTCACATTTTATTTTGTTTTAAGAGACTTCCTCTTATACCAGGTGGGCATGAAGATCCAAGTTTGTCATTCAATTTTCCTAGACACCCTGAGGGAGAGGAAAGCTGTCTTGTTACTGCTAAATAGAGGTGAAAGCACCAGCTTTCTACTTGGCTTTTGTTGTTGCTGTTGTTCTTTTTTGAAACCACTAGCAGGGAGGGGGAAAAAACACGTGGTTATAACTGAGTGGGATGGAAGTCTAGGCTTTCCACTTGGCTCTTGCTGATGGGAATGGGAAGGAGGCCATAGTTTTTTCTGTGGTATTTTGTAAAAATAGAGTGGTTATTATCTAAATATCTTATGTCTTTCTAAGTTTTTAGGTAGATAGTGAGGAATTCCAGCTGTCATGGGGACAAATAACAAAGGTAGGCCTTCAGCCTTGGTGCTGTCTCAAGCAATTGCCCTGCCTGGGAAGGACAAAGATGGGTGCTCTGTCTTGGTGCTGCCCCACCTAGAGCAACTGCCATACTTGGGGCAAAGAGGAACCCAGGCACTGTAGATTTTGGAATGTAACCTAGAGTAACCTAACACTAATTTCATGTTGTTAACTGTTCATCAGAGTGGTTCAGTGGTGACTCTGACATGAGGAGGGTCCAATCCAGACACCATAAAACAAGACCTTACACCAGTGGTTCTCAACCTTCCTAATGTCACAGCCCTTTAATACAGTTCCTGTGGTTGAGACCACTGCCCTAGACCACACCCAGAGCCTCATGTTATCACAGCAGGACTGTTAGTCATCTGTGGCAAATGTATCTTGCTTTTGCTCTCCCTCAATAAACTGTTTCATGCTTTCTTCGGTTTTGGTGTGTCTGGTCATTCTTCAACCAAGAGCACACCAAGAACCAAGAACAGTCTTCTTGAAACTGGAACATCTTAGGTTTCTTAACTGTACTTACATAAGAAAGGCATATTCTCCATCTTCATCCTTCAGTTTAATAGCCACATAATATTTTGTTACATGATTGCATTACAATCTACTTAACAATCTCTTTATTGTTGAACGTTTGCTTCTCACTATTCACTATAAAAATAAGATTAGTATTTGCATGTAAGTCTTTGTTTATAGCTTGTTGTGCATTAAATTGTGTCCCCTCCCTCAAATTCATATGTTAAAGTCCTAATCCCTAACCTGATTATGTTTGGTAATAGGACTTTTAGGGGGTCCATAATGTTAAATGAGGTCATATGGGTGGGGTCCTAATCTGATAGGATTGTTAACTTTATAATAAAAAGAAGAGAGAGAAATTGCAGTGAGGAAAGGCTATGTGAGAACACACCCAGAAGGCAGCCATCTGTAACCTAAGGAGTGAGATCTGTAAAAGACAAAATTCAACAATTTTAAAGACTTCAGTTGACTTTATTTGAAATTCTTGAATCAGGCAACATTTTATTTCATAAAACAGAGTAAGTGCTCAAATGAGCTGAGCAGAAGAGGTTGGTTTTATAGACAGAGAAAGACCGAAGGAAGCAAAAAGGAAGAATAAAAAATGGATTGATCATTTCAAAGTTACTTCTGGCCTGGGGAGTGGCTCACACCTGTAATCATAAGCACTCTGGGAGGCCAAGGCAGGTGGATCACTTGAGTTCAGGAGCTGGAGAGCAGCCTGAGCAAGAGCAAGACCCTGTGTCTAAAAGCCATGGTGGGTGCCTGTACTCTTTCTTATGAGCCTAAGAGTTTGCTGTGAGCTATAATGCCACTACACTCTACCCAGAGCAACAAAGTGAGACTCTGTATCAGAAAAAACAAAAAAGTTACTTCCCTTTTAAGACAGAAACGAGGAGATAGAACAGTAGAATAATAACTGATCTGTTAACCTCAGTTTCGGTGAGGTTATGAATTAAAACAGAGGAAACTTCATTATCATGCTGATTAAAGATTGAAACTGGCCTGTATGAGAAATTGTGTGTTCTTTCTGTCCTAATTTCTCAGAAGGTCAAATAACAGCTTAGTTTGAGTCTAGTGATATGAAACCTTAGCCTGAGTGATTGACTTTGACTTTTATTTTGGTCTTTTGGGGCCTAGTATAGAACTTAGTCCAATACAATGACTTCTTATACTTTATTATTATTATTATTGAGACAGAGTCTCAAGCTGTCGCTCTGGGTAGAGTGTTATGGTGTCATAGCTCACAGCAACCTCCAACCTCCAACCTCCTTGAGCCTGCTAAGGCTCAAACAATCCTCTTGCCTCAGTTTTCTATTTTTTTAGTAGAGATGGGGGTCTCAATTTTGCTCAGGCTGGTCTCAAATTCATGAGCTCAAGCAATCCAATCCACTTCCGCTTCCCAGAGTGCTAGGATTACGGGTGCGAGCCACCGAACTCGGCCAGCTTTTTATAATTTTTATTAACAGCTCTCATCGGACACTGACTCTGCTGGCACCTGGATTTGGGCTTTCTAGCCTCCAAAACTATGAGAGAATAAATCTCTGTTGTTAAGACACCCGTCTAAGGTATTTTGTTAGGGCAGCCTGAGCTGACTAGCACACAGCTCCAGTAATTTCCTTAGAATAGAGTCCCAGAAAAGGAACAAATATGTCAAAGAATAAACATTTGAAATTTTGGTATCTATTGTCAAATTGTGCTCTTAGTTGTACTGATTTATTCTCCTGCCAGCCATGTATGAGATATCTCAAAGCACCATATTCTCACCAACAGTAGGCATTATTAAGTATAAGGAACCTCTGCAATTTCATGGTATTTTGTTTTTAAACTTGTTATGTTTTTGATTTATGGTGAGGTTAAATTTTTTTCTATATAATGTGTTCTTATGTAAATTATCTATTCATACCCTTTGTTCACCTTATCTTTTGATGTATATTTTTTCTTATAGAATTGTAAATGTTCATTATATACTAAAGAGATTATCAATTATGATCACAAATTGCATTTTTTTCAGGTTTTCTCAATTGTTTAAAAAATTTTAGAAGTGGCTTTGATTTACAGAAACTTTTGTTAATTTTTTATTTGATTTTATTTTGAGACAGTCTTTTTCTGTTGCCCTGGCTAAAGTGCAGTGGTGTCATCATAGCTCATTGTAACCTGCAACTCACAGTCTTAAGTGATCCTCCTGCCTCAGTCTCCCAAGTAGCTGGGACCACATGCAGGGATCACCACACCCAGCTAAATTTTGTATTTTTTTGTAGAGATAGGGGTCTTACTATGTTGTCCTGGCTAGCCTCAAATTCATGGCCTTAAGTTATCCTCCCTCCTTGGCCTCCCAAAGTGCTAGGATAACAAGCATGAGCCATTATACTTGGCCAATTTTTATTATTTTCTCTGCAAACAAATCTATATTTTTTTGAGGTTTTTTTCCATTGCTCCTAAGCTTAGACGCTCCTCTTCTTTCCAAAATCAACTAAACATACATCTATTTTTTTTATAGTTCTTTTTACTTCTTTTTTTTTTTTTTTTTTGAGACGGAGCCTCAAGCTATCCCCCTGGGTAGAGTGCCATGGCATCACAGCTCATAGCAACCTCCAACTCCTGGGCTCAAGCGAGTCTCCTGCCTCCGCCTCCCAAGTAGCTGGGAC
>CAUYQV010020129.1:0-21753 GCA_963574575.1 Galagoides demidoff | reverse complement strand
CTGTGGTCCCAGCTACTTGGGAGGCGGAGGCAGGAGACTCGCTTGAGCCCAGGAGTTGGAGGTTGCTATGAGCTGTGATGCCATGGCACTCTACCCAGGGGGATAGCTTGAGGCTCCGTCTCAAAAAAAAAAAAAAAGAGGTTAGAGCCTTCAGGAAGTGATTAAGTCATGAGGACTCTGCTCTGACAAATGGGACTTGTACCCTTGTAAAAGAGGTTGGGGGGAGCCTGGCCCTCCTGCCATCTGGGACACGGCAATAAGGCACCATCTATGACACTGAATCTGCTGGTGCCTTGAACTTGGACTTCCCAGGCTCCAGAACTGTAAGAAATAAATTTCTGTTGTTCATAAATTGCCCAATCTAAAGACGGCTATAGCAGCCCCAATAATCTGTAGAGATCAAGTCCTTTCTTTTCAAGTCCTTGCAGACTCCTGGTTTAAGGAGCTGTCTCAGAATTCCACCTGGTTCATGGGTTGGCTTCCTGGGCAGCAATTCCCAGAAGGCACCTACCTTGAGGCCTCGTTCAGCTATTTCTAAGAAGTGTAATTTCATGATTAGTTACCAGCTGTCCTCCCTACCCTTGATAACTTGCCAGTTTTCTGTAAGTTTTGGTGGGAAACCAGCCCTCTATTTCTCTCTCACACACATACACACTCCCTCCCCCAAGTGGGCCAGGAGTCTGTGTTCTCTTTGCTGACACTACCAAGTCATCAGAAGCAAATAAACTGTTTACTCCAGAAGATTATAAACACAAATATCTGAAATTATGAAATGCTCCTGACATTTATCATCAATGAAAAATACCCTCTCAGCCATCAGCAAGATTTCATGACTCGAAACTGGAACGTGATAATGCGAAGACTGTGCAGAAGTGTCTACAATCTGCTGGATTTAAACCCAGGCTGTCCAGTTTACAAATTCCACCTTCCATTTGAGGAGTGGATCAATGGTACAAAGGTCCTGTAACCTCTCTTGGCAGAGAAGGAAACCAACCCTCAGAGAAGCTATGGGACCAAGTTCATGCTGCTTATCAGCTGCAAAACTAGAATCATGACCCTTCCTTCCTGATTTTTAGGACAGTGCTCTTTCTATCCAACCCCACTAATTCTCTAGCCAGCTCATTTACATCCCTGGCTCCAAGCACATACAATGTGCCCTGCAACAAGAAATATCTTTTAAGCCCAATCCAACATGTAAATACTGAAAACTGACTCCATGCGTGGTCTTGGCAACAGTGAGGATCTAAAACCACACAGTCCAACATAAACACCTCATGGCTGGGAGGTAATTCCCACTTTGTTTGGAGGGCAGGAAAATTGCAGCCGAGTGCAAAGTAGATTATTTGCTCACAAACTAACACAGAAGCCAAGACACTGTAGTGATGGCGGGACATCAACAGTCTGGGCGGCTCCTGGAAATTCAATTCTGGTAAAACAGAGCACATGTTATTAATTTCCTGATGTGCCTGGCTAACAATCTCTTAGAAATCAGAGGAAGCAACAAAAACAACTGCCCTTAATTTTGATCAAGAAGGAAGTAAGAACGATCTTAGACGAAAGTGACTGTCTGTCATCTTGATGTGTGAGTCAGTGGAAGGACACACTGCTGATCAGCTCCACAGACGACCAATGTCTTCCTTCTACCAGGGGAAAGGGGCTCTCCGTGTGCTGCAGGGGGTCCTGGCAGGCAAATTCTAGGTTTAACTGTTCCTCCACAGAACCACGGCCACACTGGCTTCCACTAACTTGACCCTGAGACTTTGTGTTGCATTACTGATTGACTACTGATCAGCCTCTATTCCAGGCTGAAAAACTGTCCTTGGGCCAAGCTGTATTTAGATTGCAGCAGGGATTCAAAGCTCTCGTTTCTTCCTTTAACAGCACCGTCCTCACAGGAATGCTGTGGGGACTATGTGATCCCACTGGCCACAATCCTATGACCCCTTTTTCAGTCAATGAAAAATACCCAATGTTGGTGGTGCCTGTAGCTCAAGCAGCTAAGGTGCCTGCCACCTACATCAGAGCTGGTGGGTTCAAATCCAGCCCAGACCTGCCAAACAATCATGACGACTACAACCAAAAAAGAGCCGGGCATCGTGGCGGGTGCCTGTAATCCCAGCTCCTTGGGAGGCTGAGGCAAGAGAATCACTTAAACCCAGGAGTTGGAGATTGCTGTGAACTGTGACGCCACGGCACTCTACCCAGGGTGATAGCTTGAGGCTCTATCTCAAAAAAAAACAAAAAGAAAAGAAAAGAAAGAAAAGAAAAGAAATAGAAAGAAAAAGAAAAACACCCAATGTCTACTAGTGACTTCAACCCCTGTCTACCTACAGCTCTGTCCTTACATGCCTAATGTGAGTGATTCAATATTTATTTTAAGAGATGGGTTGCCCACTTATTCCTGAAGATGAAGAATGAAGTTAAGAACAGCTATGGCTACTGAATTCTAGTAGCCCTTGGTGTCACCCAATATTTCAACTATGCTCCCTACTTTCAGGGAGGAACAGCAAAACTGCATATGCTGGGCTGGGTGCAGTGATGACACCTATAATCCCAGCACACTGAGAGGCCAAGGCAGGAGGGTGGTGGAGGCCAGGAATTCAAAACGAGTCTGGGCAACAGAGCAAGACCCCAACTATACAAAAAATAAAATAAATAAAATGAAAAAGAAAAGAAAAACAGTACATGCTGAATATTCTTTAATTTTTCAGTCACACTACTGTTAGGCACATGTACTATCTCCACTGACAGGGACGTTAACAAAATATCAGGCAATCTCCCTAACACAGGGGTCCACTAGACAAATTTCTCTTAGACTTTGGATTGGGAAACTCCCTGTTGTCTCCTCGATTATTTGGCAAGGTAAGTCGTGTAACCTGTCTTAATGTCTTGCCCAAATGAGTCTACTCAAATCCCAGTGGATGAGAACAGGGGGCAGGAGATGGCCTCAGTGATCTCCAAGGCAGGTGCCTCCCACCCTAACCCCTTCCATCTTAAATCTAAAGATGAACAAGTACAGGGGACTTAGAAAGTTTCTAAGGTATTAGGTTTAGTGTTATTCTTTTAAACCACAGGGCTTACAAAGGGCTTCAAATTCTCTGACAATCCTCCTGTCAAGGGGGGATGTCTGTCCTTTTCTCTTGAACCTAGAAGAGGCTCGACACTGCTTCAAACAAATCAACTATGGTGTTAATGATGTTTTGTGATTTCCAAGGCAAAGTAACAGCTCTCTTGGGATACTTGCTCTAGTGCAAGAGCCAGCCACCATGTAGAAAATCCAACTACCCTGAGACTGCCATGCTTGAGAGGCCAAAAGTGGATGTTCCAGTCAACTGGCCCAGCCTTCCACCATCCCTGCCAAGGCACCAGACATGTGAGTACAACTGTTTTGGACCTTCTTCACCAATCCATCTTCTAACTAAGTATACCTGAGTGACGTTGGTAGATGCCATGAGCAGCAGAAGAATCTCCCAGCTGAGCCCTGCCCAAATTCTTCACCAAGAGAATCCATGAGCTATGATAAATGGTGGTTATTTTAAGGTACTAAGCACTGAGGGAGTTTGTTAAGCCATAACAAAATAGCCAGAATGAAAACTATACATATACATAGAATACAGCATGTGTGTATGATGTATCTGCATGTACATAAAAGATTTCACATGTATCATAATTTTTCATAATTTTAAAAAAGTGTTTCTTAGGAAATCCCCATACTGTGATGTAACTTAGGTATTACCTACTTGTAGACAAAGAAGCAGAATAAACATTCTTTAGGCCAGGCACTGAGGGGCTCACACCTGTAATTCCAGCACTCTGAGAGGCCAGGGCAGGAGGATTGCTTGAGCTCAGGAATTCAAGATCGGCCCAAGCAAGAGTGAGACCCCCATCTCTGATAAAAATAGAAAAACTAACCAGGCGCTGAGATGTGCACCTGTAGTCCCAACTATAGGACTGAAGGAGGAGGCTTCAAGCAGGAGGATCACTTGAACCCAGGACTTTGAAGTTGCTATGAGCTAAACTGATGCCATAATACTCTGGCATAGACAACAGGGTTAGACCCTGTCTCAAACAAACAAACAAAAAAGGAGAAAAAGAAATGAGACTCTGTTTTCTGAAGGCCACTGACCCTGCTTAGATGAAAAATATCAAAGGCACTGGACTATCTGAGGCTGCCTTATATTATATTCCCCAGGTCCTTATTAAGAACTCCATAAGGTAGGGAGGGGACAGCACAGATAAAAGGAAACTAAGAAATGCATCTACCACACACACTGTGTGTTCTGCAGTTGGCTTGTAATTCAAACCAACCAACTATAAAGAGGTAGTTAAGATGACCGTGGAAAATCCATTAAGGACTGAGTATTAGATGACAGTGAAGGATCATTGCTCATTTTGTTGAGTATGATAAGGATACGGTGGCTATACAATAACACATCTATTAGACATCTATTAGAGATACCTAGTTAAGTATTAAATAGGCTAAATGATAAACTGAGGGCAGGGCGTGGTGGCTCGAGCCTAATCCTAGACACCACATTGTTGTACAGCAAGAAACAAAGTATTTGCAGCAATGAAAGTCAAATGTTCAGCTCAGAATGCCCAAGCTAACTTTCTACCAAATCTAATTTCATGGAAATGAAGTTTTTATCCCTTAGAAGGATTGAGTTTTGACTTTGAACTAAAGCACCATGATCCTTGACCCAGCACAGTAAAAACATCCTGACAGAGAACAGGACAAGCTTCTCAGTGGACATCCTTGGTTAGCCACAGAGAGCTGAGCTCAGATCAGCACATTCAAGTCCTTCACTTTACAGATGAGAAAGGCAGGTCACATCGCCAGGCAGCAACTGCAAAGCCAGGAACAGAACGCAAGCCTCTGACCCTGGGACCACTACAATTTTCCCTCTTAGGAAAATCTTGAAACAACTGCGTGCCAGACTTTACCTGAACAAGAAAGGAAAAGGCAGGCCTGGCATTTCTGCTACTAAAAAGTTAAGAGCCAAATACGGAACATTGCAACACCAGGCATCTCAGTGTTATAAACTCCTGGACCATAAAAAGCGTTTGGTTTGGGGAAACTTTCTCGTCTCAGTTTCCTCCCCCCCTTTTTTCATGGTGATAGTGGGGGGAACCTACCACCACAGGAGAAAGTTAAAAGAAAATGAAACAAATTTGTGCCTGACTAAACAGTACCACGCAATTAAAATGATGGATGTCTCTGTGCCAGAGGT
Source organism: Galagoides demidoff (assembly GCA_963574575.1). NCBI lineage: Eukaryota > Metazoa > Chordata > Mammalia > Primates > Galagidae > Galagoides > Galagoides demidoff. The sequence goes on along the minus strand of CAUYQV010020129.1, from coordinate 16,522 downwards.
TGAGCCTGAAACAAGCTGCTAGAAGCAGGGCAGCCCTGAAAATAAATTGCCAAATTACTTTTTGCAGCCAGATTGCAGATTCCCCCCTCTGCACAATTCTGAAAGCAAGTAACTCCACATAAATAAATATGCAACAAATTCCCAGGAAACCCAGCCAAGAAACACTAACAGAAGAAGGAGCTTAGGGTGGATGACTGCCCCCACCCAACATGCAACTTAAGAATGTGACTACATTTGAAAAGAAAGGCACGTCCATGCCACCTAGCACATGAGAAGCTTACTCAACCCCCTAGCCCTGGAGTGACTGCTCCCTTTTCGTCCCCAGAGCTCTCCACAGACCTGAAGTCACAGTTTTGAAAGTTGTAACGCACCTTGTGAGGCAGGGAACTGGAAGGCTCATTTTCTGGAGCCAGCGTGTGGGGGTCTGAGTCCTAACTCTATTACTCAGCTCAGGCTGAGTTTGATGTGCAGGAAATGTCTTACCGGTAAGGATGTTGTAGGGATTACATAAGATGAGATAATAAACTTAACAGAGCTTGGTCTGGGGCAAGGACAGGTCTGGTGAAAAAGACAGCCTCATTCTAGGTAGCCTGACTGTGTCCACAAGAGGGAATTGGGCTTATAGAGGTTAATGGTAGGGGCTGAACCGTGACTGCCCCCCAACTCATATGTTGAAGCCCTAACCCCAGTATTTGGGATGTGACTTTGTGTGGAAATTGGGCTTTTAGAGAGGCAACTAAATTAAAATAAGGCTAATCCAATTTGACCAGTGTCTTCACAAAAAGAGGAGACTGGGACACACAGAGACAACAGCGTCATGCACGCAGAGAGGAAAGACCACACACAGACAGACGGGGAGAAGGGGCCGAGGAGAGGTCACCTACAGGCCAAGGAGGAGGCCTCGGGGGAGACCAATCCTGCAAGCACCTGGATCTTGGGCTTCCGCAACAACAAGAAAACGAATTCTGTCACTCAAGAAGGCTAGTCTGCGTATTTTGCTACGGCAGCCTAGGAAACCAACGGAGAGGTCTGGGTGAGGAAGCAGGTATCAGCCAACCACAGCCAGCACAGCCCCAGCTAAGCCCTTCACCTTCCTGAACTGACTTGTTGTGTGTGAAATGGAGATGATGGTGAAGCTCCCACCAAGCCATGTGAGGAAGAACATGTGCAGAGGGCACCATCGGGCAGGGCCTGAGCCTACGCCTGGGACCTCTGACTCTAAGCCCCGGGGCTCCCACCCTACTCCTCTAGTGAAAGGGTGCTTTGCCCTGCAGCAGCCCTCAGACACTTTACTTGGGGTTCCCCGGGACCAAAACTGATGAGCAGACTGTCCCCAGTAGCCTTTGCACTTCCTAGGCCACAGCACAGTCTTGGACCCCAAGCCCCTTAGGTCCACCTATGGCTGGTATTCAACGAACCCAGCTAGCAAATTAGCCTGTACTTGAGCAACGTTAGCAACCACACCAACTGCAAGGGTACAGAATTTTATTTTTTTTGAGACAAGAGTCTCACTTGGTCACCCTTGGTAAGGTGCCATGGAGTCTTAGCTCACAGCAACCTCAAACTCTTGGGCTTCAGTGATTTTCTTGCCTCAGCCTCCCAAGTAGCTGGGACTACAGGCACCCACCACAAAGCCCAGCTATTTTTTAGAGACAGGGTCTCACTCTGGCTCAGGCAATCCATCCGCCTTGGCTTCCCAAGTAGCCGGGACCACAGGCGCCTGCCACAGCACCTGGCTTTTTTTTTTTTTACAGTTTTTGGTCGGGGCTGAGTTTGAACCTGCCACCTCTGGTATATGGGGCTGATGCCCTACTCCTTTGAGCCACAGGTGCCACCCAACACTCAGCTATTTTTTAGAGACGTGATCTCACTCTGGGTCAGGCTGGTCTCAAACTCATGAGCTCAGGCAATCCACCTGCCTTGGCCTCCTAAGTGCTGGGATTACAGGTGTGAGCCACCTCACCTGGCCAGGGTGCAGAGTCAAGCTATTTACTTGACTCTGTGCGTGTGTATGTCAAGATTTTCAAAAAGGTTAATGAGTAGAAAAGCACATAAATGTTCCTTTAACCCTATCTATAAAACTAACTGAGGCATCACCATCCACTTGCTGGATGGAGGGGTATACAAATAAAGTTGTCTTTTTATAGGTAGCCTTTGATTTTTCTTTTTTTCTACTGAGTGAGTCAGTAGTCTTAAGAAAAAAGAAAAGTCACTACCTCCTGTAGGAAGAAAGCAGAGAATGACACATTCAGATGAAAAGAAAGGTAGGAGTAAGGCTTACAGTCTCTCCTCCGGTTTGGATTTGTAAGGATGACATTATCAAGATTATTTCCTTGAGGTACGTGGTTTGTGGTTAGTGTGAGGTGTTGTGAGAAGAATCTTGACTGTAAGTTCCCCACACAAAAAGTTAGCCTGTCCTTACCCATTCACTAAGAAAAAAATGTCACAATCATATATGCATTTTTAAAGCAAAAGCTGAATGCCAAGTCAGTATGCACCATTAATTATTACAAAATGTTACTTTAACAAATAGTATGGGCAGGGTGTGTTGGCTCAAGCCGATAATCTTTGCACTCTGGGAGGCTGAGGTAGGTGGATCCTTTGAGCTCAGGAGTTCAAGACCAGCCTGAGCAAGAGCAAGACCCCATCTCTACTAATTATAGAAAAATCAGCTGGGTGTTGTGGCAGGGGCCTGGAGTCCCAAATACTCTGGATGCTGAGGCAAGAGGACTGCCTGAGCCCAAGAGTTTGAGGTTGCTGTGAGCTGTGATGATGCCATGGCACTGTCCCCAGGGTGACAGAGGGAGACTCTGTCTCATAAAACCAAATAGGTATGTTCACAATGTCAGGTTAAAAAAAAGTTTTTAAGAAAAGGAATATATGCAAGTGTGAGTGATTATAAATTGATTTCATAATAGTACTGAGTACACTGGATACTTTTTCTTCCATTCTTGAGATACTTATACTAAGTAGAATATGTTCCAGTTCCATCCATGATCTATGTGTTTATGACTTAATAAAAAAAAAAAAAAGGAATATACATGCTTTTTTTTTTTTTTTTTAGACAAGAGCCTCAAGCTGTCGCCCTGGGTAGAGTGCCGTGGCATCACAGCTCACAGCAACATCCAACTCCTGGGCTCAAGCAAGTCTCCTGCCTCTGCCTCCCAAGTAGCTGGGACCACAGGCGCCCGCCACAACACCCAGCTATTTTTGGTTGCAGCCATCATTGTTGTTTGGCGGGCCCAGGCCAGATTCAAACCCGCCACCTTAGGTGTATGTGGCTGGCGCCTTAGCCACTTGAGCCACAGGCGCCAAGCCAGGAATATACATGCTTACAATCCTAGCACTCTGGGAGGCCAAGGCAGGTGAACTGCCTTGAGCTTGGAAGTTCAAGACCAGCCTGAGCAAGAATAAGACCATATCTCTACTAAAAAATAGAAAAATTAGCCAGGTGTAGTAGTGGGCCTCGCTTAGGATAGTCTGTATCTTAGATCCTAAGAAGGCTGAGGCAAGAGGACTGCTCAAACCCGAGAGTCGGAGGTTGCTGTGAGCTATGATTCCACGGCACGCTATCCAGGACAACAGAGTAAGAGTCTGTCTCAAAAAAATACATAAAAATAAGAAATTATTTATATAGCTAAACATCTAGGTGCAAATACAGTAATGTCTTGTGATCTTTAACTGTTATGTGTTGGTCATAAGTTAACCAGTTTTCTCTGGTTCGAGCAGAACTAACTCACCTGGAATGCTGAACACACCAAGAGAGCCCCAACTCCCAAGATATTCAAATCCACACCAAAGGTATTTGTTCAAGTTTGCTGCTAAACCAAGACTGCCCTCAAACCCTTCCCCCTTTCTAAGAAACCTAGATAAGATAAGAGAATGAAAATCTGTAACAGGGTTCCACAGCTTGCTAAGCACCTCCAGGAACTTCTGCGGGATGACGCACACACAGGGACGTTCCCATGAGTGAAGTGGCCCTCAGGAACTGGCCGCAAATACAGATCTGGCCAAGAGCTGCTCTATGGAAATTCAGGCTGTGCTGCTGGCTCTTCCAATTTTTCAAGAAAACCTACAAATTTGGTTTTTTGGTGTGAAACGGAAAGATTTTTTTTAAACCGTGCAGAGCCATCTAATCTTTTTGTTTTAATGGAAGCGTCACATACCTAGACAGAAATGCATAGGTCACAGGTTGTATAACTCAAGTAACATACCTAGCAGCCACTACCCAGGTCAAAAAGCAGAAAATGTACCTAGCATCACCTCTGCCCTCCCTGGAAGCCTCTGCGAGCCCCCTTCCCAATTTCCACCCCCTTTCCCTCCCACAGTAGTACAGATCCATTTGGCCTGTTTTGAAGTTCACGTAAATGGAATCATATAGCTTGTGTCTTTTACGGCTGTGTGGGAACAGGGCCCTCATGCATGGATTCATGGCAGAGTTTGCATCTACAAACAAAGGCACACAGATGGGCACTTCACAATCCTCCAAGGAAGGGCAATGACACTGATTTACCCACAGTCGACAAAGATAAGAAGAGACTAGGTGGAGTAGGGCAAAGTCAAGTAAGGAAGGAAAGGGTCTGTTCCCGGATTAAGATCAAAAAGACAGCGAAAGCACTGGGCGGTGGCAAGTGTTGGTGGGAAGAGGCCAAAGTTCGCAGTCACCAAGAGGGTAGGGAGGAAGCAAACGCAGAGACACTACAGCCAGGGTGGCTGGGAATAGCTCACTGCCCCGAGATCCTGCATTCACCACAGGAGACACCAGGAAGGCTTCCAGGGCTGAGGAATCAACAAAGATTACAATTTCAAATAAATACAAAGTCAACAGACTAGTAAGCACCTGTCACTCAGCTTTGACAGTGATAAGCATTCTGCACCATCCTTCCCTGGCCCACTATGAATTGTTTACGCTTCTTTGCAGGGATGGTGGTAAATTGCACTCACACTAAAATGCCCAAATCTAAGCTGGGTCCACTTTGACAAATGACAAACATCTGTGTACTCATGCCCCTTGATTATCCAGCCCATTTCCATACCCCAGAAAGTTTTGGGGTGCCCCTTCCGAGTCACTCCCTGGCCTTCTCTGCGCCCCCCGCCGAGGTAAACGGCTATTCTAATTTGTTTTCTACACAGACTAATTCTGCCAGTTTTGGAACTGTACATAAATGGAATAAAGTTAATTTCACTCAATATAATATGTCTGAATAAAAAAAAAATGAGCTTTCAAAGATGTTTTAGTTCACATTGTGTAGACACATCACATCCTTCCTATACCACCTTATGTGGATAAGCTATCAAGCGCTGAGATAAATAGTGGGATTCAGAGCCATGATTTTCAAGGACTTTCTCGGGCCCTGCCTTCTTCCCTTGTTCCATTACAGATACCAGTTTCTGCACCTACATGCTGCAGCACACCACCCCAGAGCAAACCAAAAGAGCAGATCTTCAGTATGTCCAGAGATGACAGACCACTCTCATTTTTTTTGGTGGGGGGGAGGGTTCCATCCTGGCTCTTCCCTCTCAAGCACAAAAACTGGGTGAAAGCACATAACTACCATAGAGTGCTGTGCAATGCAGGGATACATTCTCACTCATCCGTCAGCGACCTGGGGAAAGAGCCGTAGCTCTTCGTGTTGTCTGCCCCTGGTGCCTGCGCTGGTTCTGTGTACACAGTAGGCCCTCAGTAAATGCCTGTCCTTTTATTATTCCCTCCCTCTTGGAAATGTCAACTCCTCCCAGGTTTGAAGCTACAGAGTGGAGTGGCCAAGAGTCCCGGCTGTCTTCCTTTTCTCACCTGGACCAGCACCTGTGCGCAGGATCTCTGCAAGCTAAGAACCTAAAAAAGGTGCCTGAGTTACTGACCCCTCAGACTGGCCTCATCTAAGACATAACTACATAATTAGGTCCACCTGGGTGCTGGCTCACACTTGTAATGCTAGCACCCTGGGAGGCTGAGATGGACTACCTGAGCTCAGGAGTGCATGACCAGCAAGAGCAAGGCTATCCCTACTGAAAATAGAATAAAGAACCAGCTGGGCATTGTGGTGGGCATCTGAAGTCCTAGCTACTCGGGAGGCTGAGACAAAAGGATCTCTTGAGTCCAAGAGTTTGAAGTTGCTGTGAGCTATGATGCCATGGCATTCTACCCAGGGCAACTGATACCCTGTCTCAAAAAACAAAATAAAAAAAAACACAACCAGGTCACATAACATTCCATTGGTCAAACACACTTCATGGTCTCAGCCTTCCTTCCCATCTTCCCTGCCTCTGCATCCTGCAAGCCCCACTGCTTCCCAAACATGCCTGCCAGTTTTCTTCCCAGTCAAAATCCACCTCTACTTTCAAAAAACCCCCACATGGCTTACTTTGGCAGGCTGTCGGCACCCAAATCACTCTGCGTGGCATGCCATTACCTGGGAAGCTTAATAAGGGACAAAGAGCTTGAAAGAATCAAAAGAACAAATAAGGTTTTCCAGGTCTTAGCCACTGTATTTATTTGCTAGGCTTGCTATAACAAAATACCCCAGGCTGGGTGGCCTAAACAAGAGTAATAATACATTTTCTCACAATTCTGCAGGCGGGAAGTCAACGATCAAGGTGAGGGCAGGCCTGGTTCTTTCTGAGGCTTGCTCCGTGGCCTGTGGAGGGCTGTCCTCCCCCTCTATCTTCCCAGGGTCTTTCCTCTTTACCTGTGTTCTTCTTCTTACAAGGACACCAGTCATACCGAATCAGGGCTCACTTTAATGACCCCATTTTAACTTAATTTCACCTTTAAAGACCATATCCCCAAATACAGTCACTTTCTGAGGTACTGAAGGTGAAGACTTCAACAGATGAATTTGGGGAAGAAGTGGGAGGAGCCAGATAGTCATTACTTCTTCAGGGAAGCAGGAATGACAGTACCTGGTCTGCTGACCTCAGGACTATCACGAGGTCTGGGAACACACAAAGCGCTAATGTTCTCAGCAGGACCTTAGAACCTGTTGGCCAATCTCAGCCCTATTATGAGCCATAAAGGCCCTGTAATGAGCATTTTGCACCACAGTCCTTCTGGATCCTTCTGTAACAGGGCACAACTGCCTCCCCTGGCTACAAAGGTAAGAATTCTCCTTCCCTTCATAACTGCTAAGTCATGGAAGAAGCCCAAATGCTCACTGACCATGAATGGATCAATAAATTGTGGTATGTGTACACCATGGAATATTATGCAGCCTTAAAGAAAGATGGAGACTTTACCTCTTACATATTTACATGGATGGAGCTGGAACATACTCTCCTTAGCAAAGTATCTCAAGAATGGAACCAAAAGCATCCAATGTACTCAGTCTTACTATGAAATCAATTTATAGCTTTCATATGAAAGCTATAACCCAATGGGAAAGGGAGGGGAGGATAAGTGGAGGGAGGGTGATTGGTGGGACCACAACTATGGTGTATCTTACAAGGGTACATGTGAAATTTACTAGGTGTGGAATATAAATGTCTTAACACAATAACTAAGAAAATGCAGTGGCTCGGCACCTGTGGCTCAAGTGGCTAAGGTGCCAGCCACATACACCTAAGGTGGCGGGTTCGAATCCAGCCCAGGGCCGCCAAACAACAATGATGGCTGCAACCAAAAAATAGCTAGGCGTTGTGGCGGGTGCCTGTGGTCCCACCTGCTTGGGAGGCGGAGGCAGGAGACTCGCTTGAGCCCAGGAGTTAGAGGTTGCTGTGAGCGGTGAAGCCACGGCACTCTACCCAGGGGGATAGCTTGAGGCTCTGTCTCAAAAAAAAAAAAAAAAGAAAAAGAAAATGTAGCGAAGGCTATGTTAACTAGTTTGATGAAAATATTTCAAATTGTATATAAAACCAGCACATTGTACCCCATGACTGCATTAATGTACACAGCTATAATTTAATAAAAAAAAAAAAAAAGAATTCTTCCCATGCTAAGGACCAGAGAGATCTCCCTAAGCTTTTCTTCAAATATAAGAGGCAATACAACATAAAGACCAAGGTCACGTTTTACCACAATTTTAAAAAAAAAAGGCTTGGCGCCAGTTGCTCAAGCAGCTAAGGCACCAGCCACATATACCAGTGCTGGTGGGTTCGAATCCAGCACAGGCCTGCCAAACAACAATGACACTACAACCAAAAAATAGCCAGGTATTGTGGCAGACGCCTGTAGTCCCAGCTACTTGGGAGGCTGAGGGGAGAGAATTGCTTAAGCCAGGAATTGGGAGGTTGCTGTGAGCTGTGATGCCACACAGCACAGGGCAACAGCTTGAGGCTCTGTCTCAAAAAAAAAAAAAAGAAAAGAAAGAAAAAAAGAAAAAGAAAGCAAGTATGCATAGTACTACCACATTTTTTGTTAAAAAAAAAAAATCTTTTTCCTCCATACTTAGAAAAAAGGTGACAAGGATATACACCAAAATGGTAATAAAGAAGTCTCTTGGTGTAAACCATTGTACATGATTTTTATTGAACCTTCTTTAATCAGTCATTCCTAAACAGTATCAAATAAAGAATTATTGCTTTAAAAAAAGGCACAGGATTGGGCGGCACCTGAGGCTCAGTGGGTAGGGCGCTGGCCCCATGTACCGAGGGTGGCAGGTTCAAACCCAGCCCCGGCCAAACTACAAAAAAATAGCCGAGCATTGTGGCAGGTGCCTGTAGTCCCAGCTACTCAGGAGGCTGAGGCAAGAGAATCGCCTAAGCCCAGGAGTTGGAGGGTGCTGTGAGCAGGGTGATGCTATAACATTCTACTGAAGGCGATAAAGTGAAACTCTGTCTCTACCCAAAAAAAAAAAGCACAGGATAAACTTAAAAAATTAAACAATCAGTACTTTTCCTGTTATTTTTTTTCCTTTTTCTCTTCTAACACAAATAACTCGGCTATTTGTTCTTTTCTCGCTGACTCAGGAAAATTACATTATAACAACAACAAAAAAAAAAAAAATTAAAGAGATGAAGCACACGGACACAGAACCAGACTCTCTGGGTCACCACATTCCAGTGGCCAAGATTTTGGATGAGATATTTAGCTGTTCTGCACCTGATTCTTCAACTGCAAAACAGAGTAGGAGTTTTTGTCAGAAATAACCAAGTAAATATACATAAAGTGCTCAGAACTATGTCTAGCACACAGTAAGTACTACTCTGGTAAGAAACCCTTTACTTGGAGTACCCTCCACCTGTCGGGAGTCCTCAAGATTCATTCCCCAACATTTCAGTGATCTCAGAACACCAGTTAGCTTCTTGTGCCAGGTAAACAATCCTGGCATGCTATCAAGCAACGGCTAACATTTGTGGGAAATCTATAACAAAACTGACCCACTCCAAATAAACCAAGCACTTTAACCGCAGAATCTGCCCTAGTAATTCTGCTTTGCAACCCCCTGAGGGTATGATACCTCTGGTTTCTGCTCCTGGGCTGTATCTCACATTATTCTTACAATACTTTCTCAATGTTTCACCTTTGCCCTTTGAAAGGTCAACATCAACAGCAGACACCAGCAGGACAGTGCATGGAGCCAAGAGCACTCATGTGCTGTGTGTGCTTTAGTAATTGCTTAACCTCTCTGTGCCTCAATCTCCTCATCTATATCACATGCACACTAACGGGAACTACCTACTTCATAGGGCTGCAAGGAGTCGGAGTTATGCTGCATAAAGGGGTTTCAGTAATATAAACGGTCAGTGCACTTTGAAAATATAATGCTCAGTGAGAGAAGCTGGACACAAAATGCCACATATTGCATGATTCTATTTATATGAAATATCCAGAGTTAACAAATCCATAGAGACAGAAAACAGATTACTGGTTGCCAGGGGCTGGGAAGAGTGGGGAATGACTATTAATGGGTAGAAGGTTTTCTTTTGGGGTGATGACAATATCCTAGAACTAGATGGTGAAGATGGTTTCACAATCTGTGAATATACAAAATGTCAATAATGGTAAATTTTATGTTGCGTATATTTTACTGCAATATAAAAAAAAATCACTTGCCACAAACATGGTCAATGATGTTACCTATTGTTGCAATCAGCAGTCCTCAACCTGTGGGTCGTGACCCATAGGAACTGTATTAAAGGCTCTCGGCATTAGGAAGGTTGAGAACCACTGGCTTCAATTATCACATAAAGAACTGTTAGAATGGGCAGTGCCTGTGTCTCAGTGGGTAGGACACCGGCCTCATATATTGGGTTCAAACCCAACCCTGGCCAAAATCCAACAAAAAAATAGCCAGGCATTGTGGCGGATGCCTGTAGTCCCAGTTACTCGGGAGACTGAGGCAAGAGAATCACCTAAGCCCAAGAGCTGGAGGTTGCTGTGAGCTATGACACCAAGGCATTCTACCAAGGGCAACAAAGTAAGACTGTGTCTCTAAAAAAAACAACAAAAAACTGCAAGAACATGAATGGTGCTTGGTGCCAACCAAGGCAGAAGTCGCCTGCAAATTCCTAGGCAGGACAGCAAATGTTCTATGGGAAAAGGTGGGGGTGGGGAGGGGTGGCTGGGACAAGCTTCATAAACATGGTTGCATCGGAGATGTCCCCTAAAAGCTGGCTAGGCCCTTGAGAAATAAGAAACCAGCCAATAAGAAGGAGCAAAGGTACACAGGTGAGACATGAAGGGTGGGGGCTGGGAAGCTGCCAGAGAACCACTAGGGTGACAGCCATAGAGAGTGGGGAGAGGTGGCCCTAGAGGCTGAAAATGATTTAGGTCTGGATTTGTCACTTACTGGCAGTGGGCTATTGGGTCAAAATCTTATTGCTGATCTATGAAATTGGAACCCAGGGTTCTCTTAATGAGGTACTGTAAGTATTAAACAAAACTAGGACAGGTCACAGCCTGATCTAAACCCAAAACACTACATAAATGTAAGGGATGTGCCTCAGTAAGACACTGGTTCCCAACTTTGGTTGCACCTTGGAATTACCTTGGGAATTCTTTAACATTCTCGTGACAAGGCTCCACCTCCCAAGCCCAGGATTCTGGTAGCAGTAGTCTGGGGTGCACCCTAGAAGCCAGGCTTTGAGAAGATCCCCAGAAGATTCTAGCATGCAGTAAATGTTGAAAACTCTTGTTCAAGCTCATTAGCCCCAGAAACCCCAGAAGGTAAAGCAACAATGCTTTGAAGGCTGCAACACTATATAAAGCTGACCCAAGAATCCAGGTGATTTAGAAGCCTGTGGTTGCCGGAGGGGTGGGGGGCTTTAACCTGCATGCTCTGAGTGAAGCCCCGGAGTCCTCTGAGCAGGAGGACTGGGCACTCAGCATGCTGACCCAGGGCTACCAAGGCAGTTACCAGAACCCCATTCAAGAGCAATTAACACTCCACCCTAACCGAGCTCCCTACACACAGTGCCCAAAGCGTTTCCTATTTCTCGAGCCTTCCAGACACTCCTTGCTCTGTGTCTTTCTCCCTCCGCCCCAACAAATAAATAAAACAGCTGAAATAAAACAGGTTTGTCAGTAAATGGAATGAGCTGCAGCTGTCCAGAAAACTCACATGGGTGGAAGAATTCCTTCCCTGAAATGAGTTAACATGATAAATGATGTGTACAGTAAATTCTGGGACATGAAATCCTTATTTTTTTAAAAGACATCATGTGATCTTCGCATTTTTCTTCAGGAGCCTCTTTAATGAAGAACTTCTTCACAGTTTTTAGAATAAAGCTAAATATTTTTGGACTTCAAAGCAAAATAAATCCCATAGCTCTAGAACACTGGGATAGCCTCAACAAATGCCTCCAACCTTAAATTCCCCTCTCTCATTTAAAAAACCCCAAGTCCCAGACCTTCTTTGATTTTCAGTCGCAAGCATCGGCTGGATCTGCCGCCACTGGCCTCTGCACATAACCTGGGCCAAGTTCCAAGTTAATCCAGGCCCCTCCCTGGACTCTGACCAGCCACTCCTGCTACCATCAAAGCCACTCATGGCGCCCAACACAGACTGTAACTGTATGAGCAGGTGGTGGAGACTGGGGTCCCCAGCAAGCAGGAGCAATAAAAGGCCCCCAGTCAGCCAGACGCCACAGAAGCGGCTGTGGAGAACACACTGCAGGTTAATAACTAACCCTCGTGAGCCTCAGCAGTTTACCAGGCTTCCCTGGATGAAGCCCACATCCATTTCATAGGCAGAAGGCAGGAGAATCCCCGGCATGTGCCAGGGACAGAACACCAGCCCACTTTCAGAGGAGGTAGCAGGGCCTCAGAGAGGCCAAGAGGCCTGTTGGGTGTCACCCACAGGGGCTGGGAGGGCTGCATGCAGGAAACTGTCTTATAAGACACTAATGACTCTTCATTTGCCGCAGGTGAATACCTGGAGTGAGCAGCTCTGAACCACTCGGAGTAGCCAGGAAAGCCCACCCCCTGCCCCAGAACCAGGCTTTAGACCATGTGGTTTTTGTGCACTTCCTTAGGGGTAAAACCCAATGGTTCCTGCTGTCTCACGTTTCCCTTCTCTCTGAAGTGTTCATGGATCCTGCATTCCTAAAAGGTCTGCTGGCACTCCAGCCAGGAGACATGGAAAAGACACACTGAGGGCCTCCCCAAGAGTGTAAAGGGACTGAGACAGCAGTGAATAGAGAAAGAAAGAATCCAAGGCCCAGGAAGACATTCAAAGCCAGTGTCAAGGAGCTGATAAAAGGTGGACACGGGGGGGGGGGGAGCCATTTTTTTCATCAAATCTATAGAAAACTTCAGAAAGACTAGAAGGAATGTGGACCTCTTCAAAGAAATAACATCCCCTGGAAAATGAGGAGGATGACTGGAAACAGCCAAGGGCTGAGCAAGGAGTAGGAATCTGGAATGTGTTATGTGAAGCCACAGTGCCTTTGCATATGCTGTTCCGGCCACCAGAAATGCTGTTCTCTGACTTGTTCTAAGACCCAAACTTTTCTCTCTGGTCCATTCCCAGTTGCTTACCCTAGAGTTAGCTCTCCCCTGTCAACCTCCACCCCTTGCCTCAAGCCTTCCTCTGAGCTAGTTTAATGTATACTGGGGCACTTTTCACATCAAGGGTAATTACTTATCTCCACTCAGCCTTCCTAAGGACAAGCAGCCTATCTTCCAGATCCAGATGCTTTAAATAAGTCCTGTCCTCTGTTCTACCTGTACCTCAGGAGTAGCCAAATACTGAGGCTGCAAACAAAATCCAGAAAGTAGCAAACTAAATAGGACAAATGACCCAGCATCTACAACAGATAAATGGCTTGCGGGGGAGGAGGGAGCAGGGGCTGGAAGTAGTTCTAGATTAAGAGTCTTAGATAGAGGCTCGGCACCTGTGGCTCAAGCGGCTAAGGCGCCAGCCACGTACACCTAAGGTGGCGGGTTCGAATCCCCAGCCCGGGCCCGCCAAACAACAATGATGGCTGCAACCAAAAAATGGCCGGATGTTGTGGTGGGCGCCTGTGGTCCCAGCTACTTGGGAGGCGGAGGCAGGAGACTCCCTTGAGCCCAGGAGTTGGAGGTTCCTATGAGCTGTGATGCCCCGGCTCTCTACCCAGGGGGATAGCTTGAGGCCTTGTCTCAAAAAAAAAAAAAAAAAAAAAAGAAAGAAAGAAAGAAAGAAAGAAAAAGAATTAAAACCTGAGAACTCTTTAAAGTACAGAATATGCAAATATACGTTCCATCAGCTATCAGAATAATGAAGTCACCACATATGATGAGGCCCCTGGAAAAACTACCATTTGCTTGTGAGAGAATGAGAGGGAAAAAGGCAAATGACATGCTAATATTACTATGAAAACCCTTTTTTTTTAAGAGAAAAAGAGTCTTACTTTATTGTGCTTGGTAGAGTGCCATAGTGTCACCGCTCACAGCAACCTCCAGCTCCTGGGCTTAGGTGATTCTCTTGTCTCAGCCTCCTCCCAAGTAGCTGGGACTACAGGCACCTGCCACAATGCCTGGCTATTTTTTTTGGGGGGGGGAGGGGTGGGTTTTAACCTGCCCCCCTCGGTATATGGGGCCAGTCCCCTACTCACTGAGCCCCAGGTGATGCCCTGAAAACACTTTTGATCTTGTGAATACCACTGGAAGGAGCTTAAGAATCCCCTACCCACACTTTGAGAACTACGGTGCTAAATTAACACCTACACGGCTGGATGTAGTGGCTCATGCCTATAATCCCAGCACTCTGGGAGGCAGAGGTGGGTGGATTGCTTGAGCTCTGGAGTTCAAGACCAGCCTGAGCAAAAGCGAGACCTTGTCTCTACTTTAAAAAAAAAAAAAGAAAAAAAGAAAAACTAGTGGGGTGTAATGGTGCATGCCTATAGTCCTAGCTAGTGGGAGCCTGAGGCAAGAGGATTGGTCAAGCCCAAGAGTTTGAGGTTGCTGTGAGCTATGACACTACGGCACTCTACCCAGGGCAAAAGAGTGCAGCTCTGCCTCAAAACAAAAAAACACCCATGCCATGATTTTATTAGCTTTGACTTTTACCAGAGAACTCAGTGAGATGATGCCCAGAAGAGAAAAGCCCTAATACAGAGAGATTTGGCAAAATCCATTCATCATCAGGAGATAACTATCCCTTTCTTAGATTCTTCCTGAGTCCCAATTGCTGTCCATCATTGTATTATATGTCAGGTGCTGGCTAATATTTAGTGAAGAAATTCAAACATCTTTGGACTTCAATTAGTTTCATTTCCCTATCCTCCATTCACTATGTCATAAGAAAAGGATACAAATAAAAGTCTGTTTTTCCTTTACCCAATTCACTATTCAGCAAGATGTTCTTTGAAAGATAAGTAGGAAATTTCACCAGGGATACCCTGATGTGCAAAGAAGGATTTTTTTTCTTATTGTTTGGGATTCATTGAGGGTACAAAGAATTAGGTTACACTGATTGCATTTGTTAGATAAGTCCCTCTTCTAATTGTGTCCTGCCCCCAAGAAGTGTGACAAAGAAAGATTTGGACTCTGCCTCCCTGCATCTGGAGTATCTGTAACATTTCTTATGGGTAAAGGGTTTGCCTTCCACCAGGACTCAGTCCTATCAGTCATCCATTCATTTCAGGAACGAAATGCTTATTTTTTCATACCTATCATCAAACCCCATATACTCTGAAATGATATAAAATAATACTGCTATGTTTTTTTTTTTACTGTGGTAAAAAGTACATAATGAGGAATTTGCCATTTTAATCAGTATTACGTATATAGCTCAGCAGCATTAAGTACATTCACTTTGTCATCCAACTGTCGCCACCATCCTTCTCCAGACCTTTTTCATCTTCCCAAAGTGAAGTTCAATATCCACTACACAACTCCCACTGCTCTCTGCCCCCATCTCTGCCAATCACCATTCCACTTTCTGTCTGGATGGATTTGACTACCTAAATAACACCACTCTGAGTGGTGTTCCTAAAAGGAACCAAAGAATAATAAGGGAGGTATCAAGGAAGGAAGAGAAGAGGGACAGTAAGGTCGTGCCAAAACAGTGCTCAATCCTTGGCACACACTGTTCCCATGTAAAGAGGTAGAAACATGTAGAAGGGATAAGAGACTGCCAGGGCTCACAGAGCTTAGAAGGAACTGAGGTCTAAACCCAGGTAAGTTTGACATCTAAACCCAAGTCAACCACTACATGCTGCCCTTCCTGACCATGTTGAGAAAATTAAAACTTCCTCTGACTCTGCTGTCTTCTGCTCATTTTGGATACTAAGGTCTCTATTCATTCTTTGCAAAGAAGTTTCTAAGACACTCTGAGGGCTGGATGTGGGTTGCTGAGCTGAACATATTAATGTAATCCTCTGTTCACCCCTCATGCCTGGGTTTCCCACTGCTTATCAGGAAAGCAGGGACTATAAAGCAGCTCTTCCATCCCATGACACAGCCGCCTTCCACCTTGCCACCATGCTGCTGGAAAGGCTGCTTCTGTATTTTGCATTTGCCTAAATGAGCAGAGACAGAAAAGAAGGCAAATATGAGGCATCCTCAGTAATTTCATTGGCCTGAGTCTCACCAAAGCATTTAAAAGAGCTGATGTCGGCTCGGCGCCTGTGGCTCAATGGGCTAAGGCGCCAGCTACGTACACCTAAGGTTGCGGGTTTGAATCCCCAGCCCGGGACCGCCAATGACGGCTGCAACCAAAAAAAAAAATGGCTGGGTGTTGTGGCGGGCGCCTGTGGTCCCAGCTACTTGGGAGGCGGAGGCAGGAGACTCGCTTGAGCCCAGGAGTTGGAGGTTGCTATGAGCTGTGATGCCATGGCACTCTACCCAGGGGGATTGCTTGAGGCTCCGTCTAAAAAAAAAAAAAAAAAAAAAGAAAAGGTTTTGTTGACTGAACAAGCTAACAGAAAAAGGACAAAATGATATGTTTTAACCAAAAATAAAGAAGCTAGGCTCTGCACCTGTAACTCAGCACTAGGGCACCAGCCACATACATAGGGGCTGGTGGGTTCAAATCTGGCCCTGGCCTGCCCAACAACAACAACAACAAAATAGCCTGGCATTGTGGCAGCTACTTGGGAGAATGAGGCAAGAGAACCACTTAAGCCCAAAAGTTTGAGGTTGCTGTGTGCTGTGACATCA
>CAUYQV010020126.1:0-27727 GCA_963574575.1 Galagoides demidoff | reverse complement strand
AGGGATCACCTCTATGGTTTGTCTTACAAGGGTACAAGTGAATCTTTCTAAAAGTAGAGTATAAACGTCTTAACACAATAACTAAGAAAATTGACATAAAGTCTATGTTAACCAGTTAGATGAAAATATTTCAAATTGTATGTGAAAACACCACACTGTACCCCATGATTGCATTAATGTACACAGCTATCATTTAATTTTAAAAAAGTAAACAAAAATTTTATTACTTTTTATTAATACTATACAAAAATTTTGCTTTAAAAAGAAAATCAAATTTTACCTTTGCATTACTACATTAATGCTAGAGCTAATTTTAATAAAAACTTACAAACAAAACCATCCAATCTCCATCAGTTTTGCTCATACAAAATGAGATTTTTTATAAATTTTTATTATATAAGCCTCTTGGAAGTTTTTCATTTTTCCAACTTTTTACATGCATTTAGTTTTATTTATTATTTTTCCTTTTAACTTAACTTTTAAAAAATCTCTAAATTGTACAAATTTACTTTCCCTCTTAAAAAAAAAACTGAAAGAAAAAAAATATAGCCCCTGATCTGCCAATGTAAGTATGTTTTTCAAATAAATTTTACACATGTATTGCTATAGAAAATAGGTAATACTTTAATTTATAAAATATACTTTAAATGGAGTTCATGTTAAACATATTTGACATAAATCCATATTTCAAATCATCTTCAATATTTTGCTGTCAATTTTTAACCATGTTGAATGGCGTTGGTTTTGTTAAGAATTCTTTTATTTCTTTTTTAAGTTTGCAAACTTCAAAACGGCAAATGACATAGCTTATCTTTTTCAATATGCAAAGCACTATTATGGAAGAATAATCTTATTTTTGTAATCTAAAATTTGTCTCAAATTGACCAATTAATTTCTCCCTACCCTACACACAATAACTTAAATTCTCTGGGTAGTACTCACTTTTCTACTTTGTAAACTTGTTTGGAAAACTTTACATTTTGATAATAGACTAGCAGTACTAGAAGAGAATAGAGAGATCTACAAAAACACAAGCCATATGTATTTTAAGAAAAAAACGAGCAAAATTATAAATAAAGATTTTAAAATAAAAAAGAAAAATACAATGGAGTTGGAGTAAAATTTAAGATAAGACAAAAAGAAAATATTAAATACTCAGTGTTTTCTAGAAATTATTTATGCCAGTTTAAGTGTCATCTTAACATTTTAAATTATATTTAAGCCTTAGACGTCATCTAGTCTAACTATTTTGTCTTTATGGAAACTAAGGAATAAACTGAATGAATCAGTTACTTACAATCAGGTTGCCAGAGTAATGTACAAAAATCTAAATGCAGATTATTTTAAGGGCCGGTTCTGTGTTCTTTCCAGTACACCACTGTGGGAATTTCTAAGAACTGAAGTTCAGGATAACGCAAAAGCTGTTATAATATGATGTGAGAAAAAGCCATATAAATTATATAAATGAGAAAATATATAATAAGACAAATAAGAATTGTAAGTCAATACTTCTCATCCGGGGATGATTTTGTCCTGCTGGGGACATTTGTTGATTTCTGGAGGCATTTTTGATTGTCATGATTTGGAGGGCAGGAGACATACTGGAATCTAGAGGGTAGAGGCTAAAGATGCTGTTAAATACCCTAAATTGCACAAGACAACACACAACCAAGCACAACTAAGACTTATCTGACCCAAAATATCAATAATGTGTCTGTCAATCAAGCTGACATAAATAAAACAAAACAAAACAAGGGTGGGGAGGACAGAGAGAGGGAGAGAGAATGAGAGAGAGAGATAATAAAAACTTAAGGAAAGCAGAGTAGAAACAGCATGCAACTGGAGATATAGATGTCAAAAAATGGGAAAAGTGGAAAATGCATACGAACAAGAAGCTACCTGATTTTATATTTGTATATTACTAATTCCCTGGGGCAAAACAAGGTTCCTGAAGTATTGCCAAATATACTCACTCTGGTAGAGGAAGAATACTTCGTCTGAATGGACAATAGTCTCTTCACTGGATAGCTATGAGTACAACATTATTCAATGATTTTACGGGAGGAAAATTGCCACTTTAAAATGATATCTTTTAAGTCAACTTGTGCCTTATCCAGTGGACCTTCAGAGAAGTATGAGATGTTCTTCTGAACTCTAATTATCTGGGAAATGTTGTCAGGCCTTCATCATCAGCATTCTTTGCTGTTCAGAGATAAGAGTGTTTTATTTTCATTTGTTCATGGTGTGTGTGTCTAGGTTTTGAATAATTTATTTTGTTTCTTTGAGGGAAGTAAATGTTTTCAAGTTCAGCTTTGCATCAGGTATGGCTGCCTGCATTTCAAAAAGACTCTTTGACTTCCTCCAAAACTATAAAGAACCAGAAATGCAGAGAGGAATTTAAATAAAAACAATTATGCAGCACGTAATAATTGATTTTGAGTTGTTGGGTTCCTTCTGAGCGCGTCGCATGATTAATTTTCCAAAACTCATAGGTGAGGTACACAGCATCAGCACGAGACACTTGAAGCACACTGAGGTTAAATGACCTGACCGTGGTCCCACTCAACTGCAATAGGAATTAGAATTTAGATTCAAAATCAGACATTTTGGTGCCAGAACTATCATTTGTAATCACTATGATATATATTCCTTGTCAAATTATGTCTGATTTACTCTCCTCTCCGTCTACATGTTAGTGAAATTACAGATCATTGAGTTTTAAAAAGAGGGAAGAAGAAATTCATAACTGTCTCAGTTCATTTCGTGCTGTTAAACAAAACACTTGAGACTGGATAATTCATAAAGGACAGACATGTATTTCTCATAGATCTGGAGGCTAGGAAGTCTGAGATCAAGAAGCCTACAGGTTCCATTGTCTGTGAGGATGTCGTTATTTAAAGGGGAAGAACACTATGGTCTCACATAGCAGAAGAGAGAAGGAACAAAAAGGTACAAACTTCGTTTGTCAGATCCTTTAATAAGGGTATATAATCCCATTCCTGAAAGCAGAGCCAAGGTCACGTGTCCCGCTGCTGTTGCTCTGAAAATGATGTTTCATCATAAATTTTGGAGGGTGTAAGAACAGTTAGACCGTAGAATTTCATTCCTGGTTCCTCCAAATTTTATGGCCATCTCACATACAGTATACATTCATTTAATCTCAATAGTCCCCAAATGCTTAAGTTCTTCCATCACTAACTTAAAAGACTAAAGCTCAGATTTTCTTCTAAAATCAGATATGGTGAGCCTCAAGGGATGATTCCTCCTGAGGCAAATAGCTCTCCAGGTTTGAACCTGTGAAATCAAACAAATACAATGGTGGGATGGTGGGATAGGCATAGGTAGATTTTCCTGCAGAAGGAAGAAATAAAGGGGGGTAAAAAGGGAGTAACAGCCCCAAACAAGTTGAAAACCCAACAGGAGGAGAAGGGACAAATAAAGGGACTTCAAAGGGGACAGGAGAAAAGCCTGGCCTGGTGAGTAAGAAAATCTAGAGGTGCTATAGCAAATGTATACAAATAGTGTGATCAGCACTTGGCAATTCTTGCCCAAAAAAAGGGAGGGGAGAAGGATGTGAATAGGAGGTAACCCAGGTAATCAATGATCCATAGAAATGGACAATCATCAATGACCAGTATAAAAGACAAAGGTGCCTGGAGGTGCAGAGAGAACAATAAAAGAGTTATAAAGAATTTCATAGGGAGAGAAAGAGGATATGTATCTATCTCTGTGTTGCCTTTACATCTTCTTCTTTCTCTCTTCTCATTTGTGAGAGGGACCCGTCTGGGTCCAACTCTATCTGGAAGTGCTCTAAGCTTCCTCTTTGTTCTTAAATGAAATATCTCTATTATACTATAACCCGTGCAAAGTTACTTTTACTTTTTAGTCATACTGCCTATGTTGCTTCAGTTTTACCTTCACTTTTGATTCCTTCATGCCCTAATGTACTTTCCAGATCCAGTGAGTAATTGTACCAGGTCAAGTGGTCAGAGAATTTGGACTCTCAACCTTCAACACAGGGCAAACAGTACTAAATTTTAAGCTTTGAAAATAAATTTTGGTGCATGTCCTGCCTTCTAGACACATTGGGGTGGACTTTGGGTCCATGAGGCTCCTGAGGACCCTGCCATCATAGCTTTGCTGGATGGAGCTCATACCACAGGTGTCACAGTTTGGAGTAAGGTGTCTTTGACTCTCCCAGCCTGCAGGTGCCTTCCAGAGGCTCTATATTTCTGGGATTTGGGGGCCAATGTTGCCCCTGTTGCTTCACTAAGCATTGACCTACCAAGGGCTCTCTGCAGTGGCCCAGCCTCTGCAGTAAGTCTTTGCCTACACTCTGATGCTGTGTCAGACATCCTTTGAAATCAAAGAGGAGGTTGTTACGTCTCTACAGTTTGTACATTCTGTAAGCCTACAGAGTTAGCACCACATGGACACCACCAAAATTTATGGCTTCTACATTCTGGAACAGCATCCTTAGCTGCACATGGGCCTACTTAAGCCAGCACTGGGGTGGCCAAGAATTTAGGAAGCACAGACTTGGAGTAGCCCTACTTGAGGAACTCCAAGGTCCCACAGGCCCCATAAGTCTTTCTCCTTAATTGTTCTGTTTTTAAGGACCTAACACTCAGAATCTGTATTCAGATAGGCATGGCAACCTCAAAGATCTCTAAATCTCCTTGGGGTCATTCTATATTGCCTTAATAAATAGCAGCTGGGATCCTCCCACTTATACTAATCTCCTTATTAAAAGGCTTCTTGGCTATACACCCTTGGTTTTCTCTCCTGAACATGCCATTTTTTTCTTTGCATAGCCAAGCTGTAAGTTACCAAATCTTTACATTCTGCTTTCCTTATGATTGTAAATGCCCTAATGATCATGTCCCCCCGTTTTTATTTTAATGGAGACAGTCTCACTATATTGCCCTCAGTAGAATGCCGTGATGTTGTCGCTCAACTCACAGCAGTCTCCAACTCTTGGGCTTAGGTGATCCTCTTGCCTCAGCTTCCTGAGTAGCTGGGACTACAGGTGCCTACCACAATGTCCGGTTATTTTTTTTGTTGTTATAGTATGGCTGGAGCTGGTTTTGAACCCACCACCCTCGGTATATGGGGCTGGCGCTCTACCCACTGACCCACAGGTGACTCCCATCCCCCACTTCTTTTACATTTCACTAGAAGCAGTCAAGAGAAACCATGCAGCATGATAAATGCTTTGCTGCTTAGAGATTTCTTCCACCAAGTATCCTATCTCTGAAATTATATTTTCCACAAAGACCTAGGACATGAATTCAAATCAGCCAAATTCTTTGCTACTTTCTAACAAGCATAGCCTTTTACTCAGTTTTCAGTACCTTGTTCTTCATTTCCATCCAACACCTCATCAGAATGACCTTTACTGCCCACATCTTTACCAATACTCTGTTCATGACCATTTAATCTCTAATACTGAGGGCCTCTCTACAGCTCTCCTTTTTCTTCTAAGCCCTCACCAGAATTTCTCTTAATGTTTCATTCATAATAATTTAAGTTTTGTTTAGCATTTACTTTAAAACTGCTCCAGCCTATATCCATGACTTAGTTCCAAAGCCACTTTCATAATGTATTTTCAAGTATCTATTACAGAACACCTCTGCTTCTTGGTAGCAATTTCTACCTTTGTTCATTTGTGCTGCTACAAAAATATACCTGAGTTCTCATAGTTCAAAAGCTGGGAAGTCCAGCATTAAGTCATTGGCATGTTTAATTGTCTGGTGACAACTGCATTCTCCAGAGGAAAGGAATGCTGTGTTCTCCCATGGTACAAGGCAGAATGGTAAGAGAGGACAAACCATGTGTTCTCACATGGCAGAAGAGGGGAAGAGCATAGGGAGCAAACTTCTTTCATCAAGCCCTTTTATTAGGACATGTAATCCCATTCATCAAAAAAGAGCTCTCATGACTCACATCCCCAAAGCCACACTTCCCAGCCAGTCCTGTTGCTTTGGGAATTAAATTTCAATATGAACATTGGAGGGGAAAAATCAATCAAATCATTGCAATAACTATAGTGAAAACCAGAAAGAGAGTTTTGAGTGGAGCAGACATTTTCATAGAATTTCAGCAAGAAAGCAAATAGAACAAATGTAACTATCTATGAGACTGAAAAAAAGTGGAATTAAAAAGCATTCATGAGAAAACTGGTGCAGAGATGGGAGCCGCTGCTGGCCTTAGGAACCCCAAATTCAGGGCCATGGAACACAAAAAGGGATGACTGTCCAACCTCTGGGTAATTAGAGAATTATTAGTGGGGAGTCATCTAATCCCTCCGTAAAACATGTCAGCTCTAACTGCCAAGTGTGTCCAAGTTATGATTAATTGTCTCCTTTTCACTGCTGCCATCACTGTCTCCTGTCTGAATTATTGTACACGGTGTCTCTCTTCTGCTCAAACCTCATCAATTGCTTTGTTAGAGCAGCGCAGTGGTGACTCAATGTAGTTGCTGAAATAATTGAAAAGAGAAAGCAAAGTTTCAGCAAGGAAAGGAAGTTTTATTGAGAAAGAGAAAGATAGCATACATAGTTTTACAGAGTTAGAGCAAGGTACAGGCTTACAGAGCAAAATGTGTTTGCCATAGACAGCAAATGGGCCCCCATTGTTGTGACACAGAAAAGGCAAAGAAGTAAAAGTTATAGCTGATTTTCTTTTATACTATCTGCATCAGGCCTACCTCATGGTTCAGAGGTTACCTTTGGAACTAGTCTTACTGTTCATATGGACCTCGTATGAGCATCTCTGAGATCCTGTGGTGGAATGTGGACTGGATTTTAATTAGTCTTCATGCTGTTCCGGGGCACCTTTAAAACTATTGTACCCATAGCTAGGCTAGCAGGTCTACTACATCTTTCTGCAGTTGGTACTCTAAGTTCTCACTGATAGGACATTCCCTCTTCCCCAGGTGTGAGCAAGCACTGGGGACAGGAGTAAAGGAGGCAGCCTGGAGATGAGCCCTAGGGCCTGCCTTGTCTTCTTTCCCAGAGAAGTCATTTCTAACTAACTACCTAACAGCTTTCCATATGGATTAGAGTGAGAACCACTATCCTCACAGTGACTCATCCGGGACTTTCTGGCTTACCCTTCACCATGCTTCTGACTTTATTTCCTACTGCCTTCCTCCCGAGTCACTTTGCTGCAGCCACTCAGCCTCCTTTCTGTTACTGGAGTATGCCAAAACATTATCACATCCTAGTCTGCACACTGACAGCTCTTTCAAATAAAGTCTTTCAATATCAAGAAGAAAATAAAGTAGGGAAAATGGACAAGATGAGTTGGAAGAGAGTATTCAAAGTCAGGCAAAGCGGCTCACGCCTATAAGTCTACCACTCTGGAAAGCTGAGACAGGTAAATTGCCTGAGCTCAGGAGTTCAACACCATCCTGAGCAAGAGCAAGACCCCATTTCTAAAAATAGCTGGACATTGTGGTGGGCGCCTGCAGTACTAGGGAGGCAGAGGCAAAGGATCACTTGAACTCGAGAGTTTGAGATTGCTGTGAGCTATGACACCACAGAACTCTACTCTGTCTCGAAATGAAAAAACAAAACAAATGGACAAAAAAAAAAAAGTTAACAAAGACCTTATAGAGAAAGGTACTTTTGAGTGACTACTTAAAGGACATCATATGAATTCCCCTCATTTCCTTCAAGGAATTCTTTAAAGGTCTCCTTCGCTGTAATGCCTTCCTTAATTCCTGTATATATAACTATAACTTACATACTTTCCCCAATCTCTCCATGTTCCCTTACTTTACTTTACTTTCTTCCTTAATACAATATTTTCTAATAGAGTAGACAAATGAACACACAAAATAGTGGAAATAAAACATAACATTATTATACAAAATTATTATAAATATTATATAATAATTAACATGCTATGTTCTTACTTTATTTTTCTTATTTGCTCTCTGCATCTCCTCATGAGAATGCAAAATCCTTGAGGCAGAAATCATTGACATTTATTTTTACATTTACTGCTATATTTTTATGACTTGAAATTGAACATGACATGTAGTAGGAAACCCATATGTTTTTTATGAATGAAGAAAGAATAGCATAGGAGGTTTTGGGCCGGTTGAACCCCTGCCCTCATCCTCTGCTTATAGATGATTATTAAAATAGATGGTTTGTTTCTAAAGTCCCAAGTTCTCTATTTTTTAAAAAGATGAATGACCTGCCTAGGAAGAATCCTAAATAGACATTACAGCTCACAAAAAGCAGATAAGAATTATAGTTTCTTCCATATCTCCATAATAGACATTCAGAAGAAATGGAATACACAGCTGTATATTAAAGAGAAAGAAATGAAATCTCTCCATCCTAAAGGTGAAATCCTTTTGAATTAAAACTTATAGAAAAGGAGTATTTTTGAAGGAGTTAGACCAGCAGTCAAGTTTTAAGATTGTAAATAATCCATACACAAAGGAAAAACAGAAACCCAGTGTCATTTTCAGTGAAATTAGAGAAGAGAACTTTTCCCCACGATCCTTTCATTTTCAAAATAAATGCAAGACCTACAAAAAATGAGAGATTCTGAGCAGTGGTTTAGTAGAGAGAAAGCAGGAGAAAATGGCATGGCTGCAGATATAAAAGAGAGTCAGTAATGTATATTTTAAGTGGGTAAGGAGCTCATTCTGAGGTATTAAAACCTTAATGTCTCACGTTATAACTCAAATGGTGTCTGATTGTCTTTCCTCTGAAAAGCAAAGAGAATAGAGCCGACTAAGAAATTACACACATGCACCGCATGTGCACTGATGAAATGGGATACTTTTCTAATCAGACTACCCAGAATCAATCATTCTAAGAGAAGACAAGTAAAACTGAAGAGTTTACTAAAGTTCAACAATCATATAGTGCTTCAAAATATTGGATATTCTTAAGGCTGTCTCTAAGTTTAGAAGTGATCTTGAAAACTATTTAAAAAGTAAGTCATAATTTTATTTTCTTACATATTTAAATGAATTTAAACTATTGAAATTTGGGCAATGGTTTATAATAATCCCAATATCCCATTAATATCCTATTGATAGTAACAACAGAATACCAAAAGTAAGATTCACAAGATCAATTTGGACCATAGATAAACCCATAGAGGAATTGGTCAGAGACATTCTTGTGTGAAGACAAGGAAGTGTAATATCTCAAGGACCAAGTTGATGAGGAGAAATAGACCCAGCACCATACTATGTTTGAAGGAGAATTCTCAAAGACCAGTGGCTGAAGAGGACTGACTGATGTCTAGGATCTACTGACCTACTGATTCTCCACCCTCCAACCTTGTATTCCACAGACCACTAACCATTCACAGTTCTGCCCTTTCTTCCCAAGTCCATCTTCTCCCAGAGCAAAGAGGATGTAGTAGATCTTATGTTGAAATGGCAATGTAATGGGAAGGTATTATCTCTTGCATTTCTTTTTCAAAGATTATTTTATATGACTTGATGGCACTGATTTTTGTCATAGAGTTCTACTTCAAAATTACTTTAAGTTGTTGACATCTTACTTACAGAAAACATGACTAGATCCCAGTTTCTGTCCTTCATGGAATCTTAGAAAAAGATCACATATCAGAGAAACAGACTAAAAATGCTAGCTCCCTCAAAACAAGCTATTTTACTGTTTGCTGAAGAACAAATTTCATATTTGTACTTTCTTTGTGGGGCAAATGGAGTAGGAACTTGTATTTTAATTTGATTCTGCTTCTCTATGTTTTGACATAATGTATAATTTCTCTGGACATCATATACAAGTATAAGTCAAGGCAAGGAATTTGCACACTAAATTAATAAAATTTGTTCTCTGCCTTTATGAAAATGGCAGTTATGCCATTACATTTAAATAGTTTAAAAATTATCAGATCATATAAGCATTAGTATCATTAGTTATCAGTTTTTCTTTCTAAAGAAACATGGGAAATGCTGGCACTATTTACTAATACACAGCTACCTGATTAAGGGTGTCTCAGCAGAAAAGAACTGAGGAATGGGGAGGATTAGACTTTGTTATTTTTACCCCTTTCTGACTTCTTAAATCAATATACTTTATGCCCTGTTGTGTATGCACATATACATAAATGTATTCATGTGGATAAAATTTTTTCCCTTCGGCTTTCTCATGAAAGTTACAAACCTCTGAAAATAGACGTGCCTGGAGCTTCTATGCATCTTTGACCTTTTGTTTTCAAACTTTTCATTTCAAAGGAGATTGACTTTCAACTCTGCTGGTATATTTCTGCCCCTTTGTGACTATCTCTTGCTTTTTTTATATATTTTGTTTTTGTCTCTATTTTTCAGAGTAAGGTGTTTATTTTTAATAGGACTATTCAAGCTTTCCCTTAGATTTTACCTTTACCCCAAGATTACTGATTCACAGCTCTATTCCTGGGGGAAAAGCTGACCTCCATGCCTTCTACCAGGTCAATAACACTCTTTCAAAGGAGGAAGTTCAGAGCTAGAAACCAAGAGTGAACTACTATT
Source organism: Galagoides demidoff (assembly GCA_963574575.1). Taxonomy (NCBI): domain Eukaryota; kingdom Metazoa; phylum Chordata; class Mammalia; order Primates; family Galagidae; genus Galagoides; species Galagoides demidoff. The sequence goes on along the minus strand of CAUYQV010020126.1, from coordinate 17,214 downwards.
ATTTTAAATTATGTGAGATGGCTTCTTATTCTTAAGATATCTGGAAAAATAAGGTGGAGAATGTAGTTTTACTAGCACCATATAAGAAATTATTGCCTATTTAAATAGTAGCTCCAATAAAAGTTCACTCCTTTATTCACAAATAATTAAAAAAGTAAGTAGTTAATTTTAAAAAGAGACCACAAAAGTGGGCTGTCTGGCAAAGTGGGAGGGTGGAGCATGGAGTGGAAAAGGCTGACAGAAATATTCAATAGTAAGTGATGCTTTATGCAGAAAGTGTACAGAGAAAAAAACAATTTGTAAATATAGAATGCCATAATATTTAATATTAGACTTTTAGGTGTGATTAATATGGCTCTGTATTATCCTCATATCTCTAGTAACTATTGTTCATACAAAATCATCCGGTGTATTATTCAGGAAGTCAATGAGAAAGAGACTTTTTTTTTTTTTTAAAAAGAAAGAATAAGAAAAGCTAGCTAATGAGAAGTAGAAAAACAACACTGGTTACTGGAAGGAAGAAGATCTAAGTGAGAATGAGAATTGTCAAAGGTAAGATCTTAAATAAAAAGTCAAATAGAATATCAGTTGTTTGGGAATAGCAATTATATATCTACCTTTGTGTATAATGGAGCATCAAATCACTGTGTCAAATTATTAGAGAATGAAACACAAAGGTCCTGGGGATGTCTTGCTACAAATATTTTAGTCTAATTTACTTTGTAAACAAAAACTTATGCATCTGGAATTTTGTCACAAGAAAAGTTTTGATTTTGTTCTCAGTAACACTTACACACACAAAGATACTGGAAAAATTAAATAAAAATGGCAAATTAAACACATGAAATAATTTTTCCTACTTTCCCAAATAAGTAGAAATGATAGACAATATGATGGGATTAAATAAAGAGGAAGAGAAGAGACAGAAAAAATAACATCTTAAAGCTTTACAAATGGACAAATAAAAGGATATTGGGACCAAACTTGGGGGTAAGCGTTCCATGACAGAAAGAAGATTAAAAGACGGAGAAAAATATAGAAGAGGAATATACACCAAAAGGTAGGGAGATTGTGTGACAGCAAAAATCAGAGGAATAGAAAGGAGAAGCAGGCAGTATTAGATGACCCGTTACACAGTGCATCAGAAACCAGCAGTGAGTGTGGCAGTGTCCTGAGGGTGATGCTGACATCTCTCTTTCTCCAATCAGAAGATGAGCTCATGGCACACTGTCCTGAATCTCACAGTCACTAGTGGCAGAGATAATAAAGCAAAACAATACACACAAATAGTTGTAAAGAAATTTCCCATAAATAAACACACTGTCATCTTCAAACTCTTTTTAAAACCCAATATGGGGTGGCACCTGTGGCTCAGTGGGTAGGGTGCCAGCCCCATATACCAAGGGTGGTGGGTTCAAGCCCAGCCCTGGCCAAACTCCAACAAAAAAATAGCTGGGCTTTGTGGCAGGTGCCTGTAGTCCTAGATACTTGGGAAGCTGAGGCAAGAGAATTACCTAATCCTAGCAGTTGGAGGTTGCTGTGAGATGTTACATCACAGCACTTTAATGAGGGTGATAAAGTGAGACTCTGTCTCTAAAAAAAAAACTAATAAAAACCCAATATGATGAGACAAAGACTGAGAAAAAACAGCATCAAAGAAAGAAAAAGAGCAGGCTTGGCACTCATAGCTCAGTGGTTATGGTGCCAGCCTCGTACACTGAGGCTGGCAAGTTCCAGCCAGGTCCAGGCCAGGTAAACCACAATAAGAAAAAAAATAGCCTGTTATTGTGGTGGGCACCTATAGTCCCAGCTACTTGGGAGGCTGAGGCAAGAGAATCTCTTAACTCCAAGAGTTTGAGGTTGCTGTGAGCTGTGATGCCACAGCACTCTACTGAGGGTGACTCTGTCTCAAAAAAAAGAGGAAACAACCCTATTTCTCTGTGGGCCAGAGACTATAACTGAAACTTCTCTGAAGGTGACAGACAAATAACCAATAAACACATGAAAAAACATCATTCTTAATCATCAGAGAAATGCAAATCAAAACCGCTTTGAGAAATCACCTAACTTCAGTAAGATTAGCCCACATCACAAAGTCTCAAAACTGCCATGGATGTGGAGAGAAGGGAACACTTTTACACTGCTGCTGGAATTGCAAACTAATACAACCTTTATGGAAAGAAGTATGGAGAATCCTCAAAGAACTAAAAGTTGACCTTCAATTTGATCCTGTTATCTCATTACTACGTATCTACCCAGAAGAACAAAAATTATTTTTACCATAAAGACATTTGCACCAGAATGCTTACTGAAGTTCAATGCATAATTGCCAAGTTGTGGAAGAAACCCAAATGCTTATCAACCCATGAGTGGATTAACAAATTGTGGTATATGTATACCATGGAATACTATACACCCATAAGAAAATATGGGAGTCTTTACATCTTTTGTGTTTACCTGGATGGAGTTGGAAAACATTCTTCTTAGTAAAGTATCTCAAAAATTGGGGAAAAAAAGTACTCAATACTATTATGAAACTAATGTATAAACACACACTCATATGAATAATAAAACACAAATATAGTCTAGCAAGGGGGAGGGTAGAAGAGAGAGAGGGGAGGAGAAGGGGGAGGGCTACTCATGGGACGAAGAAAAGCATTTGGCGGGAGCTCACCTCATCTGCACAGTGCAAGAGTATATTTCGAAATAACTAAGAGTAAATTTTAAATGCCTTACCACAAAAAACAAGTAAATGAGGTGATTGGATATGTTACTCAGTTTGATTAAAGCATTCCATACTGTATATTAAATGTGATACAGTATGGAATGCCTAAATAAAACTGATTAACATACCAGTTTGTACCCCATAAATGTATATGGTTATGATTTTAATTAAAAATTAAATAAAAAATTAACATGAGTATTCTGGTCAAATGAAGGAGAAATTGAAGTAGAATTAATATAGTCACAAAGATGACATTATATGCTAAGCAGGAAGCTCAAAGGAGTATATGAAATACATGAAATAGTATTGAGATGGCCGACTGGTAGCAACCCTTGGCAAAGGTTCCTGAGCAGAGGGAGAAAAACTGGATGAAATTGGACTCTACAAAGCCAAAGACAGTGAGCTGAGCCAAGAAAGAAGTTAGGCAAGTTGTAACTACAAGGAAGAGCATTCAAGACAACAAATTACAGGCACAAACCCTATCAACTAGAGGATGGGATACCCCTCCTGCAAGCAGGGGGCCTGCCATAGGCTAACTGCAAATGAGCAGGGAAGAAAAGATCTCTTATTTTACTTTGCTGGAGAGAGACACTAAATTCCAGGTCTTTTTCTCCAGGAAAGTCCCACTTATGAACCTAAATACCACCTGGCCAGACATAAAATTAAACAGATATTTTCCCCCACAAGTCCAAACTCCCAGTCCATCCTTTCCCCCTCACATGGCAGTCTGAAGTTCTGCCCCCTGTAGAGCACAATGTTTGGTTATTTCCTGAGAGACCTGGGCATAGTGTGGACCACCAACCATCAGGACGGAATCTGTGACAGGGAAGAAAGACAGTGCGGGAAGAAAGGGACACTCAGTGGGAGGATAACCAGTCCCATGGTTATGACTATGCCTGGCCAGTGGTGGTGTTGAACCTCGGTTTGGGCTGTATCTGGTGGAATGGGGTGCAGAACCCCTGGCTTAGAAGGGAGAGTGGTTGCCCCATGTAGACGGAGTTCAGTAGGCAGGGCTGGTCCCTAGCACCTGCTGGACCTGCAAGCATAGGCTTGCTAGGCATGGACTGAGACTGGACAGCAAATGGTGTGGTCCCCTGATTTTAACAGAACTCTCTCCTCAAGCAGTGCCTTGCTTGCTGGGTGTGAGCCAAGACCTGAGAGCTAGGGCATGGTCTCATGTCTCCAGTAGGGCTAGTGAGCAGATGCTTACCATGAAAAGAATGAGACCTGTGGGAACTGTGTGGTGCCCTGACTCTAACAGAACCTGTGAACAGAGGCTTGCCAGGCAGAGGACTGAGAATAGCAAGTGGGGGCATGGTCCCCTGACTACAACTAGTCTGGCAAGCAGAGGCTAGCTGGGTGTGGACTGAGACTGGAGGGAGGGGCCTGGCACCCTCAATGCAAACAGAGGCTTGCCAGGCAGTGGACTGACACTGGCAGTTGGAGTCATGGTCCTCTGACTCCAACTGGTCTGACAAGCAAAGGCTAGCTGGGTGTGGACTGAGACTGATGGACAGGGGCATGGCCCCTGGCTCCACCTGGACCTGTGAGCATAGATACAGACAACAGTATGGACTGAGTCTGGCAGGTGGGAGTGTGGATCCCTGGCTCCAACTGCGCTGTTGGAGACCCTTGAATCACTCTCTGTTGAGCAGGACTTGCACTACCTGAGACAATTTAATTGGAACCCATGTTTGGGGCTGTCTACTTGGGGACATTCTGAGGTTGACCTTCCAAGTTTGGTAGCAAAAAAGAACTGAAGGGTGGAGCTGGGTGCCACAGCTGTTCATATCTCTTCACAGTGGAGATTTAAACCTAATACTGTGGTTTCTTGGGATAGGGTAGAGGTTGGCTGATATTAAAACAGAGTTATCTTGAGCTATCTCACCAAGTAGGTCCTCAGAGTCTCCAGCCAAAACTCTGAAAGGGGCCTTTGTAAGGTTGTCGGAAATAAGCTACAATTATAAAGCCTAGCGCTTTGGTAAGGGGCTATCTCTAATACCTAGGAACCCCAATTCAATCTCATTCTATCAGTTCTAATAACCAAACAGTGGAAAATAAACATGGTGGGGACCCAACAGAAGAACACTTGCAACATGAATAACCAGAGTAGATCAAACACCCCCAACCCCTCCAAGAACTGACAAAGGAGATACAACTAAAGATGCCTTTCATACACAAATGGCTGCAATCTCAGAAATCAAATTCAGAATTTAGATGACAAATTAGGTAAATAGAAGGGAAGACAAGATAGAAATTGAATTCCAAAGAGTAGCTCTAAATTAATAAATTCAAAGCCCAAGTCACCAAAGATATGAACATAATGAGAAAAGAGGTAGCAGAACTTAAGGAAATTTAAGGAAATGGAACAGTTAGTTGAGTAGCTCCAAAATGCAGTAGAATCCCTCACTAATAAAGTTGACCAGGCAGAAGAAAGGATCTCTGAAACTGAAGACAAAGCTTTTGAACATTCCTAAATGCTCAAAGAATTAGACAAATGAAGAACAAAAACTGATTATTCCCTGAGAGAGTTGTCAGATCACTCCAAAAGCTCAAACATTCCTATTATAGGAATTCCCAAAGGAGAAGAGAATGGTCCTAAAGGTACAGATGCTCTACTTCAAGTGATTTTGGAGAATTTCCCAAGCATTGTGAGAGATAACGAACTTCAGATAGTAGACTGTTTTAGAACTCCAGCAAGACTCAATCCAAATAAAGCATCTCCTAGACACATTGTGATTAACTTTGCCAAAGTTAAGATGAAGGATAAAATTCTGCAAGCAGCCAGACATAAGAAAAGCATCATCTACAAAGGGAGAAATATCAGAATGACTGCAGATCACTCAGCCACAACTTTTCAAACCACAAGAGGATGGTCATCGACCTTCAACCTCCTAAAACAAAACAAATTCCAGACCAGGATCCTGTATCCAGCTAACCTGAGTTTCATTTGTGAAGGAAAAATCAAATATTTTAATGACATACACATGTAGAAGAAATTTGCCATAAGTAAACCAGCTCTCCAGGATATCTTCAGACCATCCTCCACAATGACCAGTGCACTGCACTACCTCCAAAGTAAACTCACCCAGAAATTTTTGAATAAAACCCAACTTCCATAGTAGTGAAAGGATTAATAATGCCCACTGGACATCTGAAAATTATGACACCCAAAACACAACCAGGCTTATCAATTCTCTTAATTAAAACCAGTGCACTGCACTACCTCCAAAGTAAACTCACCCAGAAATTTTGAATAAAACCCAACTTCCATAGTGGTGAAAGGATTAATAATGCCCACTGGACATCTGAAAATTATGACACCCAAAACACAACCAGGCTTATCAATTCTCTTAATTAAAGTGATTGGTTTAAATTGTCCTCTAAAGGGCACAGGCTGGCTGACTAGATACATAAACTCATATCTGATATCTACTCTATACAAGAATCTCATCTTACCAGAAAGGATAAAAATAGACTCAGGGTGAAGGGATAGACTTCTATCATATAGGCAAATAGAAACCAGGAAAAAGGAGGGGTTGCAATTTTAGTTGCAGATATAATTGGCTTTAAACTAACAAAGATTAAGAATGATAAGGATGGCTACTATATATTTGTCAAAGGAAACACTCAACATGAAGAGATTTCAATGATTAACATTTATGGACCCTACCAGAATGCTCCTCAATTCATAAAGCAAACTCTAATGGATAAGAACAACTTGATATCTCCCTGCACTATAATAGTTGGAAATTTTAACACCCCCTTGATAGATCCTCCAAGAAGAAACTAAAGAAAGAAATATTATACTTAAACCTGACCCTAGGACAAATGGACTTTACAAACCTCTACAGAACATTTCAACCTAATCAAACTGAATATACATTTTTCTCATCAGCCCACAGATTGTCCTCCAAAATAGATCATATCCTAGGACACCAATCTAACCTCAGCAAATTTAAAAGAATAGAAATTATTCCTTGTATCTTTATTTTCTGTTCTTTCTAAAATTAAATCATAAAGAGGTAGATCATGTATACATTAATGCATTTAGGTAGTACAATGTGCTGATTTCATATATAATTTGGAATGCTTACATCATACTGCTGAATATATTCCTTACCTCACTTACTTAATCATTGTGTTAAGATATTTATACTCTATACTTAATAGATCCTGGACCACCATGGAATAAAAGTTGAACTCAACACAAACAGGAATCTTCATACTTGAACATAGACTTGGAAACTAAATAATAGTTTAGTTAATTATTAGCCTATTATTAATAGGCTGAATGATAGCTGGTTTAAAGATGAGATTAAGAAGGAAATCACCAAACTTTTGGAACAAATGATAATGAAGACACAAATTATCAAAAGCTCTGGGACACTGCAAAGGCAATCCTAAGAGGGAAATTACAGCATTGGAAGCCTTCATCAAGAAAGCAGAAACAGGAAGCCAACCACTTAATGAATCATCTCAAGCAACTGGAAAAGGAAGAACATTCAAACACCAAACCCAGCAGAAGAAAAGAAATTTCCGAAAATTAGGAGAGAATTAAATGAAATTGAAAAAAAAAGGATCATTCAGAAGATCGATGAAATACAAAGTTGGTTTTTTGAAAAGATTAAGAAAATTGATCTTTGACCAAAGATCAAAACCTTTGACCAACCGAACCAGAAATGGAAAAGTAAAATCTCTAATATCATCTATCAGAAATGAGGAAGCAGGAAGAACAACAGACACTTCAGAAATTCAACAAATCCTCAATGATTTCTAGAAAAATCTCTATTCCCAGAAATATAAAAATCTGAAGGAAACAGACCAATATCTGGAAACGCACCACCTTCCCAGACTTGCCAGAAAGAATTAGAAATCTTGAATAGACCTATATCAATCACTGAAATAGCATCAACAACACAAAACCTCCCAACAAAGAAAAGTCCAAGACCAGATGGCTTCACATCCAAATTCTATAAACCTTTCAAGAGGAACTAGTATGTATATTACACAACTTTTTCCAAAGCATATAAAAAGATGGAATACTTCCCACACATTCTATGAAGCAAATGTTAACCTGATTCCCAAACCAGGAAACAATCCAACAAAGAAAGAAATTAGAGACCATTATCTTTAATGAATATTGATGTAAATATATTCAATAAGATCTTTGTAAACAGAATTTAACAACACATCAAAAGAATTGCAGACCATGATCAAGTTGGATTTACTCAAGGTTTACAGGTTGGTCTACTGTATGCAAATCTATAAATATAATACATCATATTAATAAAATAAAAAACAAAGACCACATGATTCTCCCAATTGATGCAGAAAAAGCCTTTGATAATATCCAGTATCCTTTTATGATTGTAACACTTAAGAAAATAGGCATAGAATGGACATTTCTTAAACTGATAGAGACCATCTACAGCAAACGCAGAGCCAATATCATATTGAATGGTATAAAATTGAAAACATTTCCATGAAGATCATGAATGAGGCAAGTGACACACACAGTCTCCACTGCTATTCGACATAGTAATGGAAGTCTACACATTGTAATCAGGCAAGAGAAGCGATCAAGGATATCCAAATAGGGTCAGAGAAGATCAAACTCTCACTCTTTGCTGATGATATATGATCCTATACCTGGAAAATTGCAGGGACACAACTTTAAAACTCTTAGAAGTGATCAAGGAATGCAACAGTGTCTCAGGATAGAAAATCAATACTTAAAAATAAGTAGCTTCTATATATGCCAATAATATCAAACTGAAAATACTTAAGACTATTCTTTTTACAGTAGAGCCAAAGAAGACAAAATATCTGGGAATTTGTCTAAGAAAGGATGTGAAAGATAGAGAACTATGAAACTCTGAGAAAAGAAATAGCTGAAGATGTTAACAAGTGGTAAAACATACCATGCTCATGGCTGGGAAGAATCAACATTGTTATATGTCCATAGTTCCCCAAAGCAATCTATAGATTTAATGCAATCTGTATTAAAGCACCATTGTCATACTTTAAAGAACTTGAGAAAATAGTAGTTCCTTTTATATGGAAAAAAACCTCAAATAGCAAATACATTACTCAGAAATAATAACAAAGCAGGAGGTATCACATTACCAGACTTCAGTCTATACTATAAATGCATAGTGATCAAAACACAATGATACTGCTACAAAAACAGAGAAGCAGATTTCTGGAACAGAATAGAGAATCAAGACATGAACCCAGCTACTTATTGTCATTTGATCTTCGACAAGCCTATCAAAAGTATTCAGTGGGGAAAAGACAGCTTATTTAACAAATGGTGCTAGGTAAACTGGCTAGCAACCTGTAGAAGATTGAAACCGGACCCACACCTTTCACCATTAACAAAAATTGTTTCTCACTGGATAAAAGATTTAAACTTAAGACATGAAACTATAAAAATACTAGAAGACAGCGCAGGGAAAAGATTTGAAGAAACTGGACTGGGAGAATATTTTATGAGGATGAGCCCCCGAGCAATTGAAGCAACACCAAAAATATATTACTGACATCTGATCAAACTAAAAAGCTTTTGCATAGTAAGGAGTACAGTAAGTAAAGCAAGTAGACAGTCTTCAGAATGGGTTATGCTTCTGAGAAAAGTCTGATAACTAGAATTTACAGAGAACTCAAACTAATCAATAAGAAAAGAATAAACAACCCCATTTCTATGTGGCCAAGAGACTTGAACAGAAACTTCTCTGATCTAGCTAGGCCTACAAACACATCAAAAAGTTCTCATTATCCTTAATCATCAGAGAAATGCAAACCAAAACCACTTTCAGATATCATCTATCTCTAGTAAGATTACCCAAATCACAAAATCCTAAAATTACAGATGTTGGTGTGGATGCAGAGAGAAGGGAGCACTTCTACACTGCTGGTGGGAATGCAAGCTAATACTGCCATTCTGGAAAGAAGTTTGAAGAACACTCAAGGAACTAAAAATAGACTTACCATTCGATCTTGCAATTCCTCTACTAGGTACATACTCAGATGACCAAAAATTATTTCACAAGAAAATATTTACAAAAGAATGTTTATTGCAGTGCAATTCATGATTGACAAGACATGGAAACAGCCCAAGTGCCCAACGACCCATGAATGGAATAACAAATTGTGGTATTTGTACACCATGGAATACTATGCAGCTGTAAAAAATGGAGACTTCACATCTTTTATGTTCACCTAGATGGAGCTGGAATATATTCTTCTTAGTAAAGTATCTCAAGAATGGAAAAAAAGTATCCAATGTACTCAGTACTACCATGAAATCATTATATAATCACCTACACATTCATATGAATGGCAATATGAAACTATAGTCTAGAAAGCAGAAGGGAAGAGGAGAGAGAGGGGAGGGAAGAGGGGATTTGGGAGGAAGGAGGGCATTTGGGGGGAACTCACCTAATGTGCATGATGCAATGGTACATTTCAAAACTATTAAGGAGTATAATTGTGATGGATGTGTTACTTAGGTCAATGTAAGCATTTCACATTGTGTATCAAAGCAGTACACTGAACCCCATTAAGGCATCAATGTAGAAAGTTAAGATTTAATAAAAAAATAATAAAAATAACTGAACATAAGCTAGGTAGCATTATTTAAAAAAAAAAAGATTCAGCATTATGAAGCTGATTGATGAACCACACAATGTATATAATGAATTTATAAAGAATTCTATAATTCTTTCAGAGATCTTTCAGCTAAATTAGATAATGCATAAAAAATAAAGCAGAGAAAAAATGAGGTAATTAACATATATATGAAAAATGATAAATGTCCATGGTAAAGAAGGATAATTGTGAATACTTCACTATCAATTGTGGTTAATGTTATCTTTAGTTTGTGTCCTGCTGGGATTCGTGCAAAATTTCACAAGAAGATAGAAAGATGATTAAACATTAAGTTGAAATACTAAATCAAAACATTAAAGCACTAAAAATGTGCATTACTTACTGAACACAAAACAAAACCTGGATTTCTGTTTGTGTGCTTAAAGAATTCTTCACTATACAGAGGGAGTCTTTCCATAAACTAGTGCAATAGTTTTAAATAAGTTGGCTTCCATAATAGATACTGGGTCAGATCTGTGTTTATGGGAGGACTGACCATAAAGCAACAGGCACTCACAAAGTCAGCAGGTGAGCCAGCATCACCAGAGAGATGGCAGGAGAGAGGACCACGGTTACAGGGAAGGGAAGAGGGATGGCCAAGGTCAGTGATAGAGAACTCACTGGCTGTGGTGAGAGGTTTTAGTAATTCAGAAACTTCAACCAGTGGAAGGAGGAAAGCACAACAAAGTACTAGGGTAGCCTAGGAGCTAGGGTTGCTTTTAGAATATAACCCACATCCTTTAGCGTTTCTTTTCATTAGTTGGGTCACACTAGGAGAGGTGGTTAACACAATTATTACAGAGAAATATCATGATGTGCCTTCTGCCTGTATAACGGTGCTCTCCTATCTGGGGATATGAAGTTGTATCTATACTTAGTTTATGGATTTGACTTATAAGAGAGGTATTTTATTACAAATAAAATCATTCTCACTTTTAATTCTGGGAGTCTTGTCCATTGTTTGCTTCTTTTGGGAAACCATTTCACTTCTACCCATGAGCTTTGTCACTAAAATCACAATATGACTGTGATATTTCTCTCTTTAGCTAACCTTATGTGTGTATTCCTCTCTGTTTGAAAATTCACACTTTTGCAACATTGTCCATGGAATAAAATAATTAAAAAATTCTCTTGTCCTGAGGTCTCTGGGATCGATTTACTTGTAGTTCATTAGTGGAATCACTGATGAGCGAGGTATTAGAGTTCATGCATAACCACTATTGTCAGAAATATTTAAAAGAAGGAAGCTTTATGATTACCTTACAAATGGCGCTTATAAAAACAGAAGGGTGAGAAAATGGCCATTGCAAAAGACTTTTTAAAAAACAGAGTAGAAGAAAAAGTGAAATATTTTCTAAAAAATATTATATGTAATTATGCTCCTAAAACGTTACATGTGTGTATGTGTGTGTGTGTGTTTAATGTTGTCTTAGGAACTCCCTATCTTCCATTCCTGCTGATTCCTATGACTAATGTGGTATAATTCACTGAAAAAAAAAAAAAACAAAAAACCCACATTACTGCACATTGGGCTTGAAATGCTCAATGTACCACAATGTAAAACCTTAAATTTAAGCTCCCTGTCCACAGTGACCACTGTATAGCTCCTCAAGCTTCCATTGACCCAACTGCTTGTACACACTGAAGCCTCCTGGTCTTGGATACACCAGTTAGAAGTTTTATTGGTTACATAAGCACAAGCCTGTGGGTTTTTTTTTTTTTTTCTTTCATTTGAAAAATCAGTGATAATTTTGCTGCAAGGAGTGAGTGGCACTGCCTCCTGGGAAAGCACCAGTGGGATTCCGATTATTTCACAAGGTAAAGCAGAGGTGGTCAACTAAACTGAAAGATTGAATAGGCATTGACATGGCCCCAAGTTTTGGGGTAGTTGCCAAGCTGTGCTAGGGCAGAGGTGAAAAGAATGCATGGGGAGGTGAAGTGAGGATGGCACACATCTGTAAGTTTTCTTGTTTTGCCCTGGTGTCAGAGCTCATAGCAACCCCAAACTCCTGGGCTCAAACGATCTGATCCTCTTGGCTCAGCCTCCCCAGTAGCTGACACTACAGGTGCCCACCATGCGCCCACCTAATTTTTCTATTTTGGTTAGAGATAAGATCTCTTGCTCAGGCTAGTCTCCACCTCCTAAGCTTAGGCAATCCACCTACCTCAGCCTCCTAATGTGCTAGGATAACAGGCCGGAGCCCCTGTGACCAGCCAAATTTTCATCTCACTCGAAGCCTCTCACTTTTTTTTTTTTTTTTTGTAGTTTTTGGCTGGGGGCCGAGTTTGAACCTGCCACCCATGGTATATGGGGCTGGAAGCCTACTCCTTGAGCCACAGGTGCCACCCAAGCCTCTCAGGTTTTTTTTTTTTTTTTTTTTCCAGATTTTGCCCAGGGCTGGGTTTAAACCTGCCACCTCTGGCATAAGGGGCCGGAGCCGTACTCCTTTGAGCCACAGGCACTGCCCCAAGCCTCTCACATTTTAATAGAATCTACTTATTCCTCTCTGTGCTTAAAAATAGGACTCATAGTTTTCAAACAGCAATATTACTTAAAGACCCCAAATTTTAAATGAGAACTATTCTGTGACTGTAACCAATTACAAGGGTGACACAATGTGCCAATCACTGTTCCATGCACTTTATAAATATCAACACATTGAATGACCACAGCAATTTTATTAATACAATCTTCATTTGATAGTGAAGGCAAAGGAGCCATTGCTTAAATAATAATCCCGAGGTTTCACAAAGTGTAAGTAACAGAACTGGGGAAAGGATCCCGACAGTCTGGTGCTGGAATCCTGCCTTCCCATTACATTCCATTACACACTTCAGATAAAAATAGAAGAAAGACATAGAACAAACAACATGGGTATTTATACTCCCCCAACACTAGCATGAGCAAGGAGAAATAGGACCTTCTATATTTTTTTTTTGAAGTGAAGTTTCTCCAACCCACAGACCCTCAAATTTGGGTGATGAGGAGTTAAAGTTATTAGTACTCTAAAGTCAAATGATAATGGGAGATGCTTAAAGCACCTGGAGGAGCTGGTGAGATACACCAGGTAGGGTACATTTAGGGTGCTGGTGCTGCCAGCATGGTAATTAATGGGATTTGAAAACAATTTACTACTAGTCCAATCCAGACCATCTCAGCCAACACAGTGTAGAATGGTTGCCTGGTCCAGAAAATGTGGCTTGGACAGCACTAATGAAGCTGTTATTGATCTCCAGGTCCTCCAAAATCTATTGTTCTATGACAACTGAACTCTAAAGTAAAAAATCTGTTGTGGCAATTTCATCAACCTTCAGGCCCTCTGCATCTCCAGAGTGGAGTCAGCAGGCCAAACTCTACCACCACGGGAACCCCTGTCCACCTCTTTGGCGAGCCACTCTTTTCAGCTGGAACAACCTCTCCCCTCCTCCCCCTTCTCAGTCAGAGTGAATGGAGAATGAGGATGAGGACCTTTGTGGTGACCCACCTCCACATTTAATGGTAAAGATCAAGTTGTGTTTTGTTTGGTGCCAGTATCAGGGAGAAACTGGGGACATGAAGTCTGTTTGGAAGAGTTCTGAATCTATGCCATGAAGTGTAGGAGTAAAGAATTAGGAAGCAGGTACTAGACAATCCTCCAGATGTCATTCATGAAGTGGGCTACACAGAAACTCTATACAGGAGAAATGGAGCCCCACACAGCCACCTTCAGTTCACATGGATATGCAACAGCCTCCTCGGATCATAAAGAGTTTCACGTCTGTGGCATCCATGCGGTGATAGAGCACACTCTCAAAATTATACAGATTACATCTACGAAAGCTATAGAGAAAAAATGATGAGGGAGAATGATAACAACATGTAACATCTATTTATTACTTGAAGTCAAAACCAGGGATGAGGAGCAGGAAAAGGGAGTGGAAGGGCAGAGAAAATAAACATGTTTCAAGGGGCTGGAAGGGAGGAAGAAACCAAAGGGGCCTTAAGGGAGTGTCGGGGGAAAATAAATCAACCTAACTCCAATGTGGACACCATTCAGGACGGATCTCTTGGGCCTTGTTGTTGGCCTATTCCAAAGGTGGCTCCAACTCACAGGAGAAGTTGTGGCTATGAGACAGTGAGGCAGCGATGAGGCCACCAGGAACCCTATTCAGGTCCCCCTTCCAGGGTCTCCCTGGCAGGCCTGGACTCCTGGTGCCCAGCAGTCACCATGCACCAGGGACTGTTGGTGACCACCACGGCCACAGGCTGTTTGCAGCTGGCCAGCAGAGAGCGTCCTGAGCAGAGAGGCACACAGGTGCCCCTACCCTCTGCCAACCTTGTAGGCCCTCACCTGTCCTCCTGGTCCAGTGGCTTCATGGATTGGAACCAGGACTGAAATTCTTGGTTCAGTTCAGAGTGGAAATTCTCCACAGTCACCTGAAGCAGCTGTAACTGCTGGAGTATCTTGATGGCCTGGAGCCAGAGAGAGGGACAGATGCTGACTGGGCCTGGGGGGAAGATTCTGAAGCGGCCGTGTGGGCTAGGGGCAAGGGGCTGCTCTCTGGGGCCTTTCTCCAGAGTGGTTCCCTTCTCCCTTCCAATCCTATGGAGGCCCAGTCTGTCCTCAGAGTTGGATGGCCCATGCCCGTTCTCCAGGAATTGGTTTTCCTTCTCATCCTACATGCTTCATCAGGTGGACTCCTCCTTCTCTGGATGTCAAACCCTCCCAGGAAATCTACGATGCGGAGGATGGAGCCAGGGAATGTCCTCCCAGGGGAGTGTCTGACTTACACATCTTAGGCTCCCCCAGAGAGAGGCCCCCACTTGTACACTGCCCTTTTCTGTTATGTCGAGCACACTGCCCTGTAAGGCACAGCCAATGCCCAGGAGAGAGGCCACCTCCCCATGACTCCCCTTCTCCTTCCTGGGCTCCCTTGCGGCACGTCACTGGGCCAGGGGACCTCCACAGAACAGCACTTGCACCCACATCAGGATGTGGGTCGTGACAGAGGAGGCGTGGGAGCCAACACTACCTCCAACACTCCCTCGTGACAAGTCCTAGTCCTTGCACACAAAGAGAATGTGGAGCCATCTGGGAGCTGCCTGAGTGTGGAGGGGCCAATTTCACCTCCTCCTGTGGGCAGCACCTGAGGGAGAGGCTGAGTCCAGCTCAGCCAGACCTTCAGGTAGCTCAGTGGTCAGGCAGCTCTGCAGCTTCTGTCACGGGAACAGGGACTGGAGGCTGATGTGGGGGCCTGATACCCCAGCTCACAGGGCTGCCTGGGAGGAGTTTGGCTGAGTGCTGAGTTCTCAGGGCTCAGTCCAGGAACATTACCCCCCCTCCCCCGACTCAGGATTCTGGTCCCCAGAGTGCCAGCTCCAGGCTCATTCCCATCCATAGCATTATGGGTCCTCTTCTTCAGCAGGACTAGGTTTGTGAGGAAGGGTCCAAGCCAGGGAATGATGCCCTGTGTTGTTGGGGTGGGAGTGGTGATGAGCACCCACCCGCAGTTGGCCTGCCCGGTTCTGTCCCCTGGAATCTCATCACCTCTGTCTCCCAGGCCCTTAGTCAAGGTCTCCCACTTGGAGCAGCCAGGGACCTTCAGCTCCCTCCTTCAACTTTCTCCCTCTCCTCCCCCAGCTGCACCCATGGGCACCTAGAGCCCTGGGATGTTCACAGGTCCCAGTGTCTTGTAGTCCCTGGCCCCATTCTGCCCTAAGGGCATGCTGAGCCCAGGTCTTCCAGGCTGTGCCCTGGTGCCTCTGATGAGGGCATTGGAGGCACCAGCTACAGGAAGGAGGACCTAGCAGGAGGCCCCTGCTTTGCTGACGGGGAGGCCGCAGCTGGGAGGGAGGCCCTGCCCTCTGTCCCAGTGGCTGTCCCCACCCCTAAGGCAGGCTCACCTTCCATCTCCACTGCCTCATCTGGGCTCTTTGGGGGTTGCTTTCCATGCTGGCCAATTTGGAGATTCTCAGCTGCCAGGGTCAGGACAAGGTCAGTGAGACCCTTCCTCCCGTCACTCAGCTACTCCCAGGACCCTGACCTGGCACTGTGGACACCTGGCCAGAGTCAGCTGGTGCAGTGCTACAGTCACTCAGTGAGCTCCGGTTCTAGGCCCACCCCTGTGTCCTACACCCACTTGCTGTGTCACTTGGGGGCATGGAGCTCAGCCCCTCATTGCCTGGAGACCCTGTCCCAGGCTGCCCACACCACACACCAGCAGTAGGGGCCTGGCTTTCAGAAGAATTTCTGGCTGCTTTGGGGAAAAAGAAGGAAAACCACTCCCCACATTTCCCCATCGCCTGGTGGAAGCTCCCTCAGCAGATGGAGCAACGCAGGAGCCGGACCCCTGCTATCTCTCCAGCTCATCCCTGCTGAACAGCTGGTAAAGCCCCATGGTTAGAGGCCCTGCCTGTACCCACCTGCCCTGGGAAAGACCCTTCTCTCTCCTGGACAGGACTGGTGACTGGGACTTTTCAGGTCAACTCTCAGTGAGAAAATGACCCCCAAAACACCTGGCTGGGTACCCTTTCCAAATTCACCTCTCTTCCTGCCATCTAAACATTTGCCCCCATCTCCAGCCCCCCCTTACCCTGATCAGCATTTTCCATGTGGTGCCATCATCTCGTGCACGCAGTCGTGCATAAGCCCTGGAGCTTTCTCTGTGCAGAGGGGAAAGAAAGAAATGAGGGAGGAACGCGGAGGACGGGGAGTTCACATTCCTGTAGCCAGGAATGCAAAGGATCCAAACCGGCAGGATGGGTGTTTCCTCTGGGTTCCTGATTCCCAGAGGCCATACAGGATGGGGCAGGTGCCGTCCTGCTGGTCACCTGGCCCAGCCCCATTTCCACTGGG
>CAUYQV010020121.1:0-44349 GCA_963574575.1 Galagoides demidoff | reverse complement strand
CATGGCTGGAGGTGCAGGGAGTAAAAGAATAATTTCTAAATCTTCTGAGAAAGAGGTAAGTATGAATAAATTAAGAATTAATAAATAATGAAACTGTTATAAATAAACCACTCTGGAGTATCAGAAAACCTCCTCTGGTTTTGTTGTTTATAATATCAAGGACATAGTAGAGAGGGCAAACAGGACCCACCAAATGCCCTCACCTAGAGCATGATTGTTGATACCCCCCCCTTGCTCTTCCAAAGAGAACAGGCAGTCTTGATCAAGACATTTACAGGATCTTTATCTACATCCAGGGTTCTCATCCAAGCTCTGAGAATGTCTAAGTCTCTGAAATTACATGTAAAATCATATGCAGATATCTATAAGAGAACTATCGCCTGTGACTTTTTCTAAATTTCTGAAATCTACCTAAAGAATTTTAACCCACAGAGACTGTTAAATAGTGTTTTCCTCCCTACTAAGCAGGGGGAAGGATATGTAGATGGATCCTGCTTTTCTGAGATAGGCCAATTTCATAAGATTCTCTTAGAGTTCCAATATAGGATAACAACTTCTGAACTCCTTGAACATCAAGGCTGGGACAAATAATTTCTCTGGATACTTCAAACTCTTCTATTTTACAAATATAAAAACACATCTACCAACTCAGCGTGGTGTGGACTGAGAGTATCTCTGGAAACTGGAAACTGTGTACCCAGGATTTAGCTTATTCCAGGTACCTTGGACTCACTGGTATCCCTTCCACCACATTATAGGCATGGACTGGGAGGCACTTTCAAGTGATGTCTAAGGAGTCCCCACAAGCCACCCAGCTCCCTTCTCCTCTGTCCTCAGCCCACAGCCCGCTCTCATCACACACAGAGACCTCACAACTTGGTGGCTGGACTAGTGTGACTCACCACGTGCCCGCTGAGGTCACAGCCGAAGCCAGAGGCCTGCTGGCTTTGATAGTACTCTAGCTGTTTCTCCGCCAGTTCCACGCGTTGCAACAGATTCTCAATAAAGTCCTGGAGCCGAGCTTTCCCTTGAACCTCCTTCTCAGCCGCTGCTTCCAGGAAATGGTTGAAGGTAACAACTTCTCTGCAAGGCAACAATGTCAGAACACAAAATGGAGAAGTGAGACAGGAATTCATTCATTCAACACGTTTACTGGGTACCTGTTATGTGTCATTTACCATCCTAAGCAGCATGGTCACAGCAGGACAAAAACAATAAAAATCACATCCTAGTGATATTTGGAGACATTTTATTTTATTTATTTATTTTAGACAGAGTCTCACTATATTGCCCTTGATAGAGTACCGTGGTGTCACAGCTCACAGCAATCTCAAACTCTTAAGTGATTCTCTTGCCTCAGCCTTCAAGTAGCTGGGACTACAGGCACCCACCACAACACCTGGTTATTTTGTTGTTGTTGTTTAGCAGGCTCAGGCTGGGTTTGAACCTGCCAGCCCCTGTGTATGTGGCCAGTGCCCTAAACACTGAGCTATGGGCATCAAGCTGACAGACTACATTTTAGTAGAGGGAGACAATCACCACAAAATATACAAATACAGTAGAACCTCTGTAAGTTGATCACCCAAGGGACTGTAACAGACTGGCCAATATACGGAGGTGGTCAATATAAAGAACTAGGCCTACTGTACTGACATGGACACGTGGTACATGGGCAGTCTATGCAAATTAGGTCAACTTAAGGAGATGGTCAATGCCAAGAGGTGGTCAACTAGGGAGGTTCTACTGTATATATGTCAGGTATATAAGTGATAAGTCCTAGGAAAACTGAAGCTAGTGCAAGGGGACAGAGTCACAGAGTAAAGGAAGGGGTGGGTAGCATTTCAGAAGGGAAAATGAGAGGTAACATTTTGGATTGGGTAACATTTGAACAGAGACCTGCAGAAAGCCCTGAGGAATGAGCCACACAGATCTGGAAAGAGCAAACCAGGGGCATGCAGATGGGTCTGAGGCATAGTAAGGAGGTCTGCATGGAGAAAAGAGCAAGGAGGGGCCCCACTGGCCGCTGCGAGAATTCCAGCTTTTATTACGAACTAATCTGGGAAACCAATGAAAGTATTGCTTGTGAGAATAGTTCTGTTGTACATTTTAAACAGTCTGGCTGTTTAGGGAGAAAAGTCTAGAGAAAAGGGAGGCATACAGATGAGAAGCCATGTTGACCACTAAGGCAATACATCAAACGAGTTGCCTTGTCCAATTCTGAACTATCTGAGCTGAGACTGAAGCAGCCCAAATAGCCACATTGAGGGCAAGCCAAGGTCCACTGGGAAAGCTACGCCATTGCTGACATCAGAGGAGCAATGGGCAGGCTGCCTTCCCCTAAAAAGCTGAGTGAAAGTCAATAGTCCTTTTGCTACATAATTCATTGTAGATTCGCAAATCCAGAAAATTGTTAATAGCTTTATTACATACATTTTATATTATCCTTTTATTTTAATGGAAGTATTAAAGTAACATTTTTCAGACTTATAAATAAGATAAGCTCTTCATTTAAAAAAAATTTCAAACGACACATTAAAAATATAAGGAAGGAAAAGATCTTCTGAAACTCCATTATCCCAAGACCACCACCATTATTTTGGTAGCCATCCTCTCAAAAATCTCTTTACAAATACACCCCACTCCCTTCCACACACACAATTTTTCTCCTTTTTCCTCCTTATCACGTGACTCTCCTCTCAACTCCCTTCTCTCCACCCTCTTCTCCCCAGGCCAGACACCAGGTAATCAACAGTTCTTTTCCTCTTACTGTGTTCACTTAATAAAAATCCACAAATATCCTTTAGTCATCATCCCCTTTGTACATTCTGCCCCCTCCTCTGGAATTTCATAATTTTCTAATGAATTTCCTAATTTTATTACCTGTTAGATATAGCATTTCCTTCATGTGTTGCCAAAATCTCTCTCAACCTTCAAAGAATGCCCTCACATTGTTCTTACCATGTTCAATGTATGCAAAATTCTGAAGACTTTGATCACTGCCCTTTTTGCTTCTTTCCATTTAATGATCCCTAATTTTTATCTATCCAGCCTCGTTCATTCGTTCTGGATAATCGTTAAATTCACTGCCTTCTCTGTACCTTCTCAACCTCCATTTGATCTTTATTTTCTACTAAGCTCTATAATTTCTTCAGAAGTTAGAGTAAAAGTTCAGAGGAGTCTGACTCAGAAAGTCAGAGTTTTACATAAGATATTTGCAAAATAGCTAGTGGTGGCTTCCAGCTCATTAATTCTGTACCGCTAGTCAGTGTGTGTGTCACTTTTACAATTAGTCATAATTTTTCTCTCACAAGTACATTACGTCACACTTGGCCATACTGAAACTTTTCTGACATTTCCAATAGAGTCACATATCTGCAAAACCTTAGGAATTATATATCTACAAAACCAGAAAATAGGCTGGCTCTAATGATGAGTCATTTGAAGAATTACTAGCAACACCAATCCTCTCTTTTTCTAGTTTCCCATCCAAGACCAAATGTAAATCCTATTTCTGTAATAATTCCATTACCTTTTGGTAGCTAAGAAATATCTACA
Organism: Galagoides demidoff; assembly: GCA_963574575.1. Taxonomy (NCBI): domain Eukaryota; kingdom Metazoa; phylum Chordata; class Mammalia; order Primates; family Galagidae; genus Galagoides; species Galagoides demidoff. Next base: position 40,794 of record CAUYQV010020121.1, on the reverse strand, counting down.
CCAGAGAAGTAAGAGCCCTTATGGAAAAGGGTTTTCCTTCACCGTCAGGGTTCAAGGTTATTTCCAGATGTTTCCCTATGAGCCTTGGACAGAAGATGGGCACTTTCCAAGGTCCTAGTTATTCAAGCCACCAGCGCGAGCCAATTTTTAAGCTTTCCTGTCATCCACCTTAATCTGCCTTCCAGGTGAGCCACAAAGCCTAACCAGCAGCTAAAGAATGGAAGGTCTGTGCGAGTGTTATCTGCAGCCCTTTCTTGGTTACCGTTAATCAGATCCTTTGTATGGAGTATAACCGTAGCTCAAAAGCACCACAGGAAGTGTGCCCCAGGAAAATGGCTACTCCAGGAAAAGGGCTCCTCCTCCTTCTGATATTAAACTTTCAGTTCATTTGAAGTCAAGTCTATTGTAGAGACTTTTGGGGTGATATTTGGGATAACTGAATCATGAAACAGACTCCAAAGTGTTCTTGCAGGGAAAATAACCAAAAACAAAAGTGCCATGCCAGTCATTTTTTTTTTCCAATTTATTTTGGTTGATGTTATTTCCAACATTTATCTTATTATAGAACTATTTCATATCTATTAGGGGAAATATAAAAACTGACCTGTTGGAGGATCCAACTGGGAAGGGTCTAACTCAGCTTTTGGTTCTGTGTTCTAAGTCTACCACTCCACACAAAGCATGACACCTAATATTAAATAATTGTAATTAACTACTAATAAATGTAGTTAATGTTTACAGAAGACAATGAAGAAGAAACAAAAATGACCCCAAATCCTACCACCCAGGGGTAACTACTGTCAACATCTGGTACATTTTTTTCCACTCTTTTTTTCTCTGTGCATATATAATATTCCAGGGCTCTCCCTGTAAAGTCTTTCCTACAGGACAGCAACATTTGAAGGTTTAATCTCATAAAATTAACATCACAAAGGCAAGAGAAAAAATCCGAATGCAACACCACTTGTAACTGTGGCTACATTTTTAAATTACATAATGTTTTGCTACTGGTTTCCTATAAAACCGTTAAAAATGTCATTGCTCCTAGCTAACTGTGGAGGGTTATGCCATCTTGTAAAAGAGAAGGATCTTTTCCTAACTTCCTTCATCCAATTAACTTGTGCCCTAGAGCTGATAAGTTAATATCCTTTGCATTTTTCAACCAACCTGGCACTGATGCTAACCTAATTTCAGTTTGTAGACCTATCACATCGACTAGGCGGGGGGTTGTGTAGACAGCCTGACAATGAAGTATAATTTTGTTTTTAAAAAGAAGCTAAACACACAAGACAAAGACTGGAGAAGTTCATGATACTGAGACTGCATGGAGCATCCTTATTAGATGAAAAGAGTATAAAACCCAAGTGACTAAATGTGGGCCAGCACGTGTGCACATCTCAGATCTGCCTCCCTCTCACACCCTGCTCTGCCTGGATGAACAATATCCAGAACCACCTCTTTTGTCCCCAAGGAACTTGGCATTTTTCTGAATAGAAAAGGTTTTAACCACATTGCCTTTTAATCTCTTTAATAATTAGACTCCAAACAGTAAAATATTCATTTCCAGTGCAAGAGAGAGCAATGCACTTCAGTGAAAGAGAGAACAAAATGTTCATTGATACGGCTTCAGATCCTATGTTGCGATTAATCCTTAAGAAACTAGCAATTGCCACATTTGGCACAGTATCAAAGCAAAATACCCACTACTATCTGGAAAGGCTGTTAAAATACCCTTCCATGACGAGATGTTCATTCACCTCAACCAGAACAAACTTGCAACAGACTGAATGAAAAACTAAAGTCCAGCTGCCTTCTAAGAAGCCAGACAAAAACTTTTAGAACACCATCACTCTTTTCACTGAATTGTTTTTGGAAAAAAATAGGTATTTTTCATAAAAATATGTCACTTATATTAATAGGTGATGGATACAGGTACTGGGAGAGGCAGACACTGAAAGACATAATTATAAAGCTGAGTTGAATATGACTAAGAAAAAGAATAATATGATGCTATCAGACGGAACAATAAAAGACTTATGTGGTTTTATTTTAAGTTCTCAACCCTGTGACTCAGAATACAGTGTGAAAGCTGGAAGGCGAGATGAGAAGATAAGGGCAAACCAGAGTGAAACTCAATCAGGGTGTGGGTATAGACCAGCTTTGGGGAAATAACTTTAACTGGTTCTAGGCCACTTCCGGCCCCATCTTCGACTTCTTATTGATTGAAAGAAAAAAAGAGTTAAGTATTCTTAAACCCAAGGTTTTAGGCTTTAGGAGTAGATATGCTTATTTAAAGTAATATTTGACACTAAAAAACAAACAAACAAAAAAACAGTATAAGAAAGTGACCTTGAAATTCATTATTATACACAATGATTTACAGATTTGAAAATCTGTCAGATTCATAGGCATTCAGAAACCACAGTATAAGGCAGCACTGAGTGGAAAAGCCCCTTCCATAGACCAAAGCTTTAGTTAGAAAAAATACCCATTCACTCCAGCACTCACTCATTCACAGCATGACCATGAGGGCTGAAACCCAGAATATTTTTTTTCATATTTTACAGCTAGAACCCAGTCAGTTACTTATTCTGAGGGGGGTTAAAGGCAGATTAATTCAGAAAAATCAAAGATATGCTATTCTAGAAACACGTGTGGAGACTGATAGAAGCGTGCATTAAAGCGCTGGGGTGCTCAGTGTAATTCTGCATAGACGTGGAAGCATGCATTTTAATGAGGAACAACATACCGATCCTATCACGTATTACGATCTACCATCCTGAAACCATTTCTTGTATCTATTTGAACTCCCTTCATTCCTGTGCCACGCCAGATCCTTACTTTTGGATATACTATTATGCCAGGGTAACTTCTCCTGCCCTTCCCAAATCTCTACTCTTAAGGATGCCTTTAACCTTAGGCTCCTGCTGAGAAATTCCCAGAATTCCCAGACCACACCCACGTATACACAGGATGGCCTGATGTCTTCCCCACAGAGCCCTGTCCATGCACTATCACCAGCCACATCACCTGAGACCATGTGTGCCACTTACCCCATTGACTATAAAATCAGTGACTTGGGGACCCTGTGGTCCCTTCAATATGTCACCCCCACCCAATCTAACATGAACTCAGCACACAATGGAATATCAATGAATTTCTGCTTAAACACATGAATGTGGAACTGTATCGCTAGCTGAAATCGTTAACCAACACGAAGATCCTTAAGTTTCCTTTTTCTTTTTTCCAGACAAGTACTGGGACAGAAAACCAAAGAGTAACTTACAGGTGCCTCCTACAGGAGTGGGGGTGGGATCTAAAATTGATGCCTCTCCTCTATTCTTAAATAACACTTTAACTTCGGCTTCCCCTCCCAAAGGCCAGCTCTACAAAGTTATTTAAATTTCATTTTACATTACTGATTTATGAACCTCTTCAGAGAAATATGAAATGGTAAAAATACCTCCAGCTAAAAATAGCCTAGCTATTGATCACAGAGCACCTCAGACAGACCATAATGTCAGCCCTGGGAAAATCCCGAAGCAGGATTCAGTCACCCGCAAGCATCGGGAGCCTGGCTGCAAACCTGGAGCTGGGAGTCAACTTCTGTGCTTTCCTCTAGGCCCCATAAGGACAGAACCTGCACAAGCCACACATCTGGAGCTATGGCCCATCTCTAGACTTGCCAGCCCTTAACTCTAATGAGATAATCAAATTACTCTCATTGGTTCCAACACTACATTCTAAGCCCCCTCAGGCCTACAGAAGGGATGTGGTAAGGGATAGGAGATGGGGGGGGAAAAAAGAAGAGACACTGAGAGATGGAGAGGAACAGAAATTTCCCCAGGTTTCCATATTTTACCATGTGCCATCCCAAGGAGGACATGTTGGACATCCAGTTTATTCTACGTAAGTGTGTAAGTCTGCACGGAACACAGCCTGAAAAGACTCCATTAATATACATGCACTAACAATGAGGAGCAAACAGACCCCTCTCTGCCCCACTGAACTCTTCTTGATTTTTCTTGGCCTGCTCCCTAGCTATAGCTCAGTCCCCATACTTCACTGCCCACTTGCCATTAGGTGATCCCCAAATGGGAATGACTTAATTAAACGGCAGGAGGCAAAGCAAGCCACCATGTCAAACGTGTCTTTTAAAGGGCGGCATTTTAAAATCAGCTTTGGATAGACACCTAATGGACATCAACCAACTCTGAGGGGCACAAGCCTCCCCTCAAAGTCTTCTTCATCACTCCTCTAATGGTCTGTTTGATGTTTTCTTTTCCCTTCTGGTTTATACCATCTGTGGAGGCAGGAACCAGACTCACTTTTACCACAGTATAACCAGAGCCTAGAACAGTACCTGGCACTTGGTGAAGCTCTGCTCCCACAAAATTCCAGGATGGGAATAGGAAAAATGATGGAAAAGGAAAGGAAACGCTGTATCTGCTATCACTTGCAAGAGAGAAGGATGGAAATTAGAGATTGGATCACACAGAGGCCCCCATCTGCAATCAAAGGCTGGCAGGGGCATAGGTCCCACCCTGACTGAGCAAAGACATCCCAGAGTTAAGTTAAAAGCCCTTGTTGGAAACAAAAAGCTTCGGGCAGGGTGTTCCGGAAACTTAATACCATGACCATGCTTGTAACGCCACCATTTCCCTGCTTCCCAACACCTCCAATGCCAGCTGACATTTTCTTTAATCACATTGGGAAAATAAATGATGTCACCGTGGCAATCCTCTCAAAATAGCAAAAAAGCAAGCCCATTCCAAAATGGGCCACATTGGGTGTTACATAAGTCTTGACGCTTTTGGGCAAAAATTACATTTTCAGAAGGCTGGCTAGGACACAGTGAACTAATGGAAAAAGTACTCAGCAGAGAAACAGGAAATCAGATTCCAGTTTCAGCTTTGCTGCTGAGTCTTTGTCCTTGGGCAAGTCATTCCGCTGCTCTGGGCCTTATTTTCTGTGTCAATAAAATGAACACCATGGTAGTGCCTTCCAGCTTTCAAATCCAAAGTTGCCAGTGCCCTGGGGGCCGCCTCTAGCAGTCCTCTCTATTGCCCCTTCGTGGTCACTCTCTCACTCTCCTCTGAGCACCAATGCAAATTCTGTTCTTCCTCCACTTTCCCTCAGTGTGGCCTCTCCACACAGAATAAAAATCCAGTCTCTAATGTTTTATCAACTTGAAACTGTGGCTTCTATTTAAGTACCTGTCAAAACCACCCTGGGTTTGAACTTGAGCTCGTTTGTGGGCGTGCTTTATTCTTCCCATACAGAGCACAGCACCTTAGGGAAAAATTCCATGCATTTTATCTTTCCCTTGTGCAGGCAGCACAGCCCTGGGCATGTTACAGGTGCTCAGTCAGGATTTTCCAACTTCACCAGGAGAGTGTATAAGTAAATTTGGGATCACTGTTACCACAAATTCTTCAAAGCCCAGGAGACCAACTTGGCCAGCATCTAGCTACTAAATCCATCCTTTCTTGAGAAGGGATACCTTAACTTCACAGTTGCCAGGATTGATTTACCTGATTATGGGCCACGCTACCCAACAGCTCTGAAGACTCTTCAATAAGTAAACACCTGGTTCGATTGGACTTTTAAAGTTACACAGACTTTGTGAAGACAATGAGCAACTTCTTCACTGGGTTTGAACTTCAAAAACTATAGGTATCTCTCCTCAGGGGTACAAGACTCACCAGCACAAAAGTAAAAAATAAAATTGATGCTTGAACAACTTGAGGGTTAGTTAGGGGAAGTGACCTCCCACACAGTCAAAAATCCATGTAACTTTTGACTCCCCCTAAATTTAACTACTATCATCCTACTGTTAACCAGAGGCCTTACTGATATCATAAATAGATAATTAACACAATTTTCTGTTATATGCATTACACATTGTATAATAAAGTGAGCTAGAGATTTTAAAATGTTATTAAAGAAAGTCAGAGGGAAGAGAAAATACATTTACTATTCATTAAGTTGAAGTGGGTCACCACAAAGGTCTTTATCCTCATCATCTTCACATTGAGTAGGCTGAGGAAGAGAAGGGGTAGGTCTTGCTCTCTCCAGAGTAGCAGAGGCAGAAGAAAATCGGTGTATAAGTGAACCTGTTGTTTAAAGGTCAACTGCACTACCAATGCAACCAACCTTCTCAGTTGCAGAGTATATATATGACCACTAAACCCCAAGTAGATTCATTCAGCCTACAGAGGGCCTCAGGGTAGCAGCAGCCCTGGATCTTTAATTTCAGTTTCAAAGAAAGGATTTTTAAAGTTGAAGGAAAAATACACAAGCAAGAGAGCCTCATGTGTGGGTCAAATACTAGATGTTTCCTTTTTTTTTAAACCACATCTACCATCTGTGTTTCAAAGGGTACCCAGAGATTGTGAATGGGATGGTAACAAGCTACTTTCTCTCACAGGTGGGCCTGGAGAACTCATGGGGAGGTGTCTGGCAGGGGAGCACAACTCCTGGGAGGTTCTAGACCTTACCTGAAAGGTCACCTCTTTGGTGGAAGGCACAGCTCTCTGAGGGAGAGATGAGGAGGGAAGGGGCATGCTCCACCAGGCAAATCTGGTCAATTCAACCTGGTATCAACCAACGGGTGGCAGAGGAGCAGCTGCTCTGCATCCCCATTCAGATGGCAGTGGCTGGGGGATGGAGCAGAGGGAGGACAGACACAGATGCCACTGTCCGCAGTCTCTCAGACCAAGAGCTCTAGTGTCCTCCTGGAAACAGAACTCTTTCAGTCCCATTTTGTGTACAGAAGAGTGACTATTTGAACACAGAACTCAATGGGACAGGCCTAAATGAAGGCTTAAAAAAATTAAGATTTTGTTTATTTTATAATCAAAAGTTTAAGGCAATTTAACAATTTTTTTCAAAACTTTTTTTAAAAATATTACTGCTTTTCTCTGGGAGTCTAAAAGTCACACACTTAAAATCAACTCGTAACTTACCCTCAGACTCACAAAAATGTGAACTAAGATGGTATTTACTAAAGCACGATTTTTAACACTAGGAAAACATAATGAACTATCCATTCATTGACAGCAAACTGGTTAAACAGATCATGACACAGCCACAGAATGGAATACCATGCAACAGTCTAAAGGAATGGCATAAACCCTGTACTTAGTTCTCAAAAGAAGCCTAAGATATGTTACATTAAAGCAGAAACAATTCCACGTGCAAGGGGCAGAACAGTGTTTTAAGTTCATTTGGAAAACCAGATCTTCTGTGTGTATAAATTATATAATTAGCATATGTACACAGGAAAGGTTTGGAAGGACATTTACTGAACCTAACAGTGTCCATCTCTGGAGGATGGAATGGGATTTTCTTGGATTGGAGGGAGTATTTTTAACATATACAAGTCTATCCTATTAAAGTCCTTTTTCTACAAGTATATATTAGTTTTTCAGTGGTGATCAGTCAACAGCCTTGGATTAACCATAACATATTACCATACCTGATCCATGCATGGCCCACTTTTTTTGAGTGATCAGTTATTTATTTATTTTTGAGACAGAGTGCCACTATGTCACCCTCAGTAAAGTGCTGTGGCATCACAGCTCACAGCAACCTCAATCTCTTGGGCTTAAGTGATTCTCTTGCCTCAGCCTCCCAAGTAGCTGGGACTACAGGTGCCCACCACAACATCCAGCTATTTTATTGTTGTTGTTGCAGTTGTCATTATTGTTTTAGCTGGCCCGGGCTGGGTTCAAACCTGCCAACTTTGGTGTATGTGACTGGCGCCATAACCACTGTGCTACGGGTGCCAAGCCAATCAGTTATTTTTAACAATAAAGCATCCTTGAACTCGCCACCCAAAACAAAAGTTATAATAACCTACATCAAACCATATGATCCTCCTTCCCATGGCTTTGCCTTCTCATACTCCACGCAACCACCACTCAAATCCCATGTTCATTATTACTTATGTAAGAAATAAATAAAATACAACAAATAAATACATGCAAAAAGTTACTTTGGTTGCCTTTTAAACATACTGCTGTTGAATCAAACAGAAATATTAGACATTTAATTCTAGGGTTTTCTCTACACATAAAGCAACCCCATCTGCCATTTTTCCATGAGGGCAGTGTAGGGTACCCTGAGGGCTGTTAACTGGTCAAGACAGAAGCTAACATCCCACTACAAAACACTAGAGGCCAAAAGAGAAACATTTTTCACTGAGATTATTTCCCTAGGAGCAAAGTAAATCAGCAGCTGATTCAAACTCATCCTATCCAAGTAACTGAAATAATGTCTAGTCTGAACAAAAAATGTCTAGGCTTTTCCTCCAGATAGAATGTAAGCATTCAGTGATAGCAAGTCATGATCTCTCTAATACATAGGGTTTCTCAGGAAGTTTTAATTATTACATTTGAAGAGACAGCACAGATAGTAGAGTGCCAGAGGGCAAAGAAGAGATGAAATTAAATCAATCTTGGTAATAAGACTCCAATTATTTGGAAACCAACCTTCCAGGTTGTTTTACTCTATCAATTTTTATGTTCTTTGATTCTATGAATTCTGAGCCTCCATTTAAACTGAAATTCAACATTCTGCATAGGGAAATACCCTGAATCATTATATATACTCTTCTAGTTTGGGTTAAATCCATGTTTACTGATTAAAAAAAAAATGCTCCTCCAAGTATGATGATTTTTAAGTAACAGCGTCTATGATCTATAATTTGTGAAAACCATTCTTGACCCTTTACAAGTGGGCAAGACTTATTCTAATCTCATACATCGTTATACAAAAAATAAAGTCTCAAACTTAAGTCATAGAAGTACAGCAATAGCAAAAGGTTTCCTCTGGGCTTCCTAATATCTATTTATAATTGTAAATTATAATTAAATGGATTCTCAGTTACAGACATTTAATTAACTTGAACAGATAACCCAATATGGCAAATAAAGGAAAATTATTTATACTTGAGGCATACTGTTAGATTTGAAGAAAACAGTAGCTCATGTTCCCGACAAGAAGGAATGGCTCACCCAGCACACCCTTTTTGCCTTCCCATTCAACTCACTCTTGCACACCATTTGGTGCGGGGAATGGATGCCGCCATGGGTAGGCTTGAAAAACAAGCCTCTCTCTACAAACATTATGTGTGGTTTGCAGTTCCCAGGCAAAAAAGGAATTAGATATTTTGACTTTAATCTTGCTGGGCTGCAGACCATACACACAAAGCATAAATAATACCAAAACCTTGCGCCTCTGGTTCAACTATACCAATGAGAAACGCAGGCGCGGCACCTGCAAATAATAAAAACCCGAGGGTGGGGGCGTGCCTAAGGCAATGGGTTAGCATCCCATTTCAGCATCACTTACTCTTCCTTCCTCAGAAGCTCCTCCTCGGATTCCGTCAGGCGCTGCCTCAGCACGGCGATCATTTCCACGGCCACGTCCACCTGTCTGTTCAGGGCCCGCTCGCGTCTCTGAACTTCCTGCTTTTTCTGAGTCAGCTGCACAAAAGCTGCCTGAACTTCCAACAGTTCAGCAGTTTTCTGGGCCAACTCCTTGGTGAGTTTATCGATTCTCTTCTCGATGGTCCTATCCACCGCCTCCACCATCCGATTGAATTTTTCTCTAACATGTGCCTCAAAAGCAGCTTTGGTGTCTGAGGTGGGAAGTCCAGGGCTCGACCGTGGGCCATCCAACGAGTCTGCGCGTAAGTCCATGGCAGTGTACGTCTGCACGTAGGACACCGGCCTCTCTGCCACCACCTCACATGGCTTCCTGTCCTTGGAGTGTTCATGCGAAACACTGTATAAGTTAACATAGCTCGGTTTCTGCTTCACCACGTGGCCACTGCCCTGCAATTTTCCCTGCTTCAGCAGTTCTGAGGAAGTGACTAGGTCTGTGTCTTTGAAGGAAGGGAAGAGGCTGCATTTTGTCAAGAGGGTTCTTTCTTCGTAGCTGTGACTGAATTCCAGATGGGCCCTCAAGGACGACAAGCTTCTAAATCTAGTATGGTCTCCACACCTCGGACAGCGGAATGGCAGGCACACAGCAACATTCTCAAAGGACTCCTGCCAGGGATATCTGCTTTCCTCAAAAGCCTTCTGTTGCATTACTCTAAAAGTCCTGGGAGGGGGGTTTAAAAAAAAAAAAAAGACGTTTAAGTGCCTACAGGAAAATATTCCATCTGAAATGACTGTTGCTCATGTCCATGACAGCAGAGGCTTTTTGGTTTCCAATGACTTTGGTATACATTTTATGTTACAATTAACACCTACATTGCATGGGCCAAATCCAGCCACATCCATTTCTGTATAATAGCAGAGGTGAGTGGTTGAGACAGAGACTCTACTGTCCAAAAAATCAAATATACTTCCTATGTATTTAGTTTACAGAGAAAGTTCACCAGCCCCTAGAAGAGTAAAGGTGGGTGACGTTGCCTCTTCTCAGAAAAGAGCACTGGAGCAAAGAAGTTAAACAATTAATCCAAAGTCTAAAGTATCAAATCCAAAAGTGGAATTCGCATTCCTGCCCTCCTGAATTTAGTACACTGAATGCAAAAACATGCCCTATTTTCCTGATATGCATGAATACAGTGGGGAAAAAAAGAGGAAAACTCACGTGAATTGTCAAAATGGGACCTAAGAGAGCCAGCTCAGCGATCTTACCTCAAGCATAATAAAGATTACTCTAGCTAGACACTGTGGCATTTAAGTACACAATCAGCTGAACATTTTTCCATCTGTGCTTTCTGTCTTTGATTTTTTTCCTTTAATTATTGTTATGACATGTTATAACAATAACCGTCCTCATACTCGAGCTCTACTGAAATTTGGTGACCTAATGTGCCAAGTATCATTTGATGTTGGGGCCATGGCCAAGATTTTATTATAATAGAGTGTTATGTATGAATCTGTCTTGTCCCTGATGTTGTATTTTTACATGACATCCTTTAGAGATGGTTAATGTTTGAACCAGGTAGGTGTTCAGCATAGCTCTTTTAATAACAGGAAGTTCTTCTTACCTTGTAGGAATTTATTATCTTTGCCCTAGCAACAGATGACTGCTAGCAACCCAATTCTACAAGCAGTGCATATCTATTTCCTCTAAAGAATGGTTTCTACTTAAATATAACGAACACTGGACCCCCAAATGAGGGAGCCCAGTTGGGGCCATTGAGTGAAAAGTGTGATTGAGTCCTCAACCTCTTAAACTGTGGCGGTGCCCCAGAAAGCCAAGCCATCAAAGATTCGACGTTAAACCTTGGACCCCCAAAGAAGGAAACCTCTTCCTGTGCTACACCGGGATGTTTAAACCGCTGGTTTTCTGGGGATGAGATGCAAACATCAGCCCAGCAGAGAGCCAAAGACGCTGGCAAGAGGAGACGACAAGGGAAGTCAGAATGCTGGGGGGCAATGAGAAAGGGATGTCCCCCTGGCATGGGGAAATGGGTAATCACGCACTCCGGAACATGCAGGCTTCCATGGGCCCAGAGGAAACCCCAGTCCACTGGGTTGGTGGAAAAGCCCCAATGTACTCTGCAGGTGCAGGGCAGGCTGGCAATGACCCTGCCTGGGGTCCCAGCTCTCCCCGCCCCGGTGGCGTGGAGCCTGGGGATGCCACAGCTGATTCGTGCGCACCCGAGTTCCTGCAGGAGGGGGCCGAGAGGCCAGCTCTGCCGACCGCCGGCCGCGCTGCGGGGTCGGGGGCGCTCTCCCCAGCCCGGGCATCCCCGGACGGTCCCCTCCGCCGTGCCCCCAGGCCGGACCGCGGGCGCAGACGCCCAGCGGCCGCCACTCACCCGACTTGTTGCTGCCGCTGCAGCCGCCGCCGCCGGTGCTGACGCCGCGGGAGCGAAGCGGTTTTCAGCAGAGCCGTAAATCAGGCTGAGCGGGCCGGCTCCCACCCGCGCCGCACCCCGGCGCCGGGACGAGCGGCGTCCAGGGCGGAGCGTGGCGCGGGCCGGCGGGCGGGGGCGCGCTCGAGGCCGCCGGGGACACCACGCGCCCGGGGGCGAGCTGGGGAGGCCTGGAGCGCCGCTTCCGCGGGTGACCCCCTTGCTCTGCCCTCCACCAGCTGGGGAGCGGGATCCGGCTCAGGAGTCCTCTGACATCATTGGGAGAGAGACTGGGATCGGTCCTCGGGGGCGGGAAGGGGAGACGCGCATCGGCCTCGCGGGCGCTGCACTTCATGCAGGCCCTAGCAAGCTTTCTTTTGCACTTCACAGTTTGGGGGGAGAAAGAGAGTGTCCATGAAAAAGAAGCATAGCTGGGCATCTTTGAAAATCTGCCAGCGGGAAGGTCCAGGATTTTATATTAGGCCCTCTTTAACCCAAGTAAGGAGGCAAGAATTTCCCAGACTATTATAGCCTAGAGAGTCTGCTCCAGCCTTTCTAGCCAAATGTCCTGGAGGTACGTTCACAGGCAGAACTAAATCCAGTAAAGTATGGGGGTTGTGAATAAGCAGTTAAAGCAACCAGATCCCCCACGAGTCCCGCCCCCATCTCCGAAGGCCCTTTCTCCGCAGAAGAATGATTTATCATCCCACGGAGAGGTTTCTTAACGTCTCAGCTTGCTGGTTTTGTTTTGTTAACCTTGTTTTGGGTTACTTCTAGTCTAACTCCTGAAATATGAAACGAGGACAAAAGTTACTGTTGAATTGTATTTTTATGTCAAAAGGAGAGTTTCTGTTCAATTGTAGACAGTTTTTAATGCATTGTCTTGACTCTTCAGGGAGTCTTTCCTCAAGGCTTGCTATAACTCATGTCAACACTGATTTATTTAAACTGTAAATAGCTCAATAATTATCTTGGTTGAGATCTTTTTGTTGTTTGTTTTGTTTTTGACAAATGAATTATCCCATCAATGTAATTAATATTCCAAGCTGTAGCATCAGACTTGATTCAAATCCAAGCTCTAGAATCAAATCCTGACTCTAGAACTTGGGTCCAGGAACTAGGTTTTTCTGTGCCTTGGATTCCTCCTGTAAAATGGAGATAATGAGGACCTACCTCTTACTATGGTGGTGAGGATCAAACGAGGTGACAACAGTAAAACACATTCCCTAAACCCTACATGCACTGATAAAGCCAGCTATCGAAATTAATTCATATATTATTATTATTAATTCCCCAGGAGAGGGGTCTACATGCCTATAAAAAAAGAGAGAGAGAGAGAGAGAAGAAGAAGGACTAATACATACTGTGTTTCCCCGAAAATAAGCCACTGTCTTATACTTATTTTTTCTCAAGAAGACACACTAGGGCTTATTTTCAGGGGGTGTCTTATTTTTATTAAGTATAATACAACAATCTACATTTATTCAAATACAGTTAAGTCACCCTCTTCTGGAACCTGACAGTAGGAGCCAATCTTGTTGGTGAGGCTGGTGCTAGTGATGCATGAATTCCTTTCCCCTAGCCATTCGCACATGTGCAATAAGATGCCTGTGACCATAGTTACCACACGTGCACCCACGCAAGTGTGAAGGCCTCGGAGAAAGGAGCTGTGGCAGATAAAAGGTATTCCAGTCTTCCTTACTGCTCTGCACTGAAATGCCTACCCATCACTAGGTCTTATTATGGGGTAGGGCTTATATTTAACAAATGCATAGAAATCCTGCTAAGGCTTATTTTTCGCATAGGTTTTATTTGGGGGGAAACATGTTACTACCATCAAAGTACAGAGAAAGAGGGCAAAGACCGGGTACTTTGAATTTTTAATTTGGCCAAGAAATCACAGTGGAAGATTGGACTGATGGAACGCCATTAAGGCCAGAGTTTTAGAGGCCAAATCATCATTGAACCTTAAGAAATATATCGCTACCTACATCTGCTATGGAAGCACCTTAGAGAAACAATCAAATTAAAGACCCAGATGGATCTCTTTTTAAGGAAAGAATAGGAGTCAATTATTTCCTATCTCTGGAATTCTTCACAAATTGAGGGTATATACTTAGTGCTCAATAATTATTCACGGACCAATACTGAGCCTTATAAAATATTCCCCACTTTAGCTACAGACAAAAAGTAATAAGTAGATACCCTTTACTGATATGTGCACGTTATTCTACAGAAGCAGAGCTTCTCACCCCCAGTGATTATGTCAGGCAGGACCTTGATCACAGTATAGACAAATAGTTTCAGAAAAGTTTGATATTTTTCCCCAAATTGCACTGAATGTAAAGATAGCTAGAAACAGAAATATGTAATTTTATTTAATAATTAAGAAAGCCAGCATACATTAAGAATACAGTTTATTGTCCCAACTATTAATTACCTATACTACATTATTTATGTATGTACTTATTTAAAACATGCATAGTGATTATCAGATATGAGCCAGGCTTTAAGCAATGTTGAGGTGATCCTCAAATGACTGAAACAGTATTCCTGCTCTTGAAGATGAACAGCCTAGGATGAGAAAAAGAGACTGAACAGTGCAAGAGGTTTTGCCGCGAAGGAGCCATTAATTCCTTTCCCAAAGGGTCTGAAAGAGCAACTTTTTCAGATGAATATATTTAAACATTTAACATTTTATTAAAACACTTATTGGTTTTGTAATAAGAAAAATAGCAGCAATACTTTAAGAATTATAATGCAATCTTTGGGCCTTAAAAACAAAAGCAAACAACTTGGTTAAAATTATTTATAGAATTCATTCAATAAAATAATCAAGGAAAATACAGAGACAAATGATTAAAAAAATCCAATTAATGTCTGTCTCTCAATTTCATAATTGTATATAAACAGTTATTGTTGAATCATAGAATTATGGAAAAATGCCAATTTAAATTTTATTTTTAACGATTTAAATTACAATTATTGATCAGATAACTTTCTGTTAGATCTAGTCCAGAGGATGTAAGACATTCACTTTGGTTGACTGTATCCTCACGACTATTTAGAATAGGGTATCTTTAGAATTACTAAATGACCATCTCGTATTTTCTCTTCCTACTTTTAATGCCCTGATTTCTTGATGTAACCACACATATGAATCATCTATGTGCTTACTTCTTTCATTTCTTGGTTTCCAACTGCCTGTCAGGCCTGATGCAGAATTAATGCTATTTAACCCACTGGGTAAGTTTTTTTCTGTCATAATTTCAGTGCAGTTGAAAAAGTTTTTTTGAGAATGCCGTGGTGCCTTGCTATGAATTCACATTCGCAGTTTAGAGATTTCCACGAGGGGTCTTCAGAGTTCACCCTTTTGGACACATGACTGGATCATCAGGAGTTAACATAGTTTAAGACTTGAAAGAGAAAAATGTTCCCAGCAAAAAAGGCTCACAGCTAAATAATGAGTGCCAAGGTTGAGGCTGCTCTTTCTTGCTTTAGTGCTGTAGCTGCATTATTCACAACTGCCAATCAGCTAATCTGAAAAGAATTTGTTCTTTGCTGCGTTTCTTCCTTATTGCGCCCGCCCCACTGGTCTGGTGTACGTTGCCTCCAGCTAGGAGGGTTTAGAAAGAGCTCCTAAACAGACAACAAATGCTGGACTGTGAATCCAAGGGCAGTGGACACTGTGGAGGGAAAGGTCTTTTGCTCACCCCCATTTCCTTTTCACATTTAGCCTTTGCTACTCCAGGACTGAAAAGCTCAGGGTATTACAAAAAGAGAAATTGCCTGTCAGTTTCTGGAAATTCAACACTGAGCTGTTCCTGAAGATTCAGGGGGCAGAACTGGTTGCAAGTCCAGGATACGGGGGTGGGGGGTGGTGGAAAAACTTTCTAACCCTCCGGGAAATGAATTTTAACAATTGAGAACGTGGCCACTGCCCCTGCAGCCGTGCATCCCTGCCTGTGAGGTGAGGAAATCAGACATCACCCTGTAGAATTGAAAACAAAGAGCCCCACAGACAAACCTGGATCCCTGCTCTGCAGTTATTCTTGCTTTGGCACTTCGGGTACCCTTAAAAATGCTTGCTATGTTATTATGCCAAAGGTGCGTGTGAGTGTGCGTGCACAGGCACGTGTGAGCAATGTTACCAGACACAAAAATAGATGTATGTATAAATAATTGGACAAGTATCTTTTAACCGAGCAAGGAGTAGTATCTTAGAAATTTTGATTAATGCCCCAGGGTACTTTTTTCCCCTTGGTATATTCATGAAGCACCAGTTAAGAATGCTGGAATTTATGTAGGTCTACTGGGGCGTAATTATTACTCAGTGCATTAGCAGTAAAAAAAATCAGAGATTATTGCCAGCTTTTCTCACTTCCAAAGGTAAGCTAAACATTCTCCCAGACGGAGTCAAATGGCTTTGGTTAATTTCTGCATTAATTCACCAAGGGGCCTTGCAAGCGTGACACTGGCTTCTGTTGCAGGTATTTCCATTCGGTGGGAACATGGCTGCGGGAGGCTCTTCACTCCCAAACAGAAATTGCTGCATGCATGCACCTGGGGGGATGTCTGGCTGGCAGGCTCACAGGCAGGTAAAGGCTGTGTAGATGGTGCTTCAGCCAGTTTGCTTTTGCTGTTGTTAGCTCTTGAGCTGAAGTGGAAGGCTCTGTTCAGATTGCTGAGGCAGCCTGGATGGGCAGTGTGGTTAACTGAGATGCCAGTACCAATTCCATCTTTAATTCTAAACCCCTGCAATTACGCACCAGTGCTTTGTCGCAAGCCCCAGAATTGCTGTGGGCCCCTGACACACTGAGCACCTTATCTTTCAACAATGCCCCCTGAGCTGTCAACCCATCTATTCTCACTGCTTCCCGGCCGCATTCACCCGGAATCTCTCCTTGCCTCAAGCCCAGCTGTTTGCTACCTGCCACTCCGCCAAATCCCATCCCATTCCATAACATCTCACTCTCTGGGGGAGTGGGACGGGACCACAAGATCGTCAGGCAGTCGCCACACTGCAGACCACGGACTGAGGTACAAAGGGTCAGATAGAACCCAGCCTCAGGCCAGCCAAGCTGCAGCATGTCCCTACAGAACTGGGCAAGAGCCGGGACAACTGGGGCGGCATCCAGTTGTCCTAATGAGGAAAAGTAATTGAATCACTTAACAGAATCGATAGCTCCTAAAATAGTTGCAGCATTTCATTTATTTCTTTATTTATTTTTAGTTGCAGCTTTTTATTTTGGGAGGAGAGACGGTTCATTTGTTCAGACAGACCACTGAAAATCCGATGAATTGCATCATTTTATCCTCCTGAATAGATGTGTCTCCCCTGCCCCCAGGATGATGAGTATATAACGTCATTTATACTCGGCGGTTTGGTTAGAAATGGACAGTAGCCACGTGACTGAGGCACGCATGCGCCTGACCCCCTGTAAACTATACCAGTAAACCTTATCGCTGTGCCTAGAGGGTGAGAAGATGGGGGAGGGGAGGAGGGAGAGAGCAAAGGAGGGAGAACGGGAGAGAGAGGGGGAGAGAGGGAGAGAAACAGACCGAGGGAGAGAGGGGGAGAGAGAAACAGGGAGAGGAGGGAGGGGAAAGAAAGGGGGGAGAGTGAAGAGGGAGGGATGGAGAGAGAGGAGACAGAGAGATCATACCAAAGGGGAAAAAACTCCAAAGGCCTGGCTGCAGTGCAGTTTTACATACCGGCCTGTAGGAGCAGCCAGAATGTTATTAGACCATAAAAGCACATCAGGCTGATTTATGGTTTCTGATCAAGGTTTCTGTGAAAATTACTCTGCATCACCAGCTCAAGGTGACTGCTACCATTAATGTGTGGAAAATAAATGAGATGGGGAGGCTGATAGCAGAGGAAGGGAAGGAAGCACTGAGGCAGTTTGTACAGCACCGGCTCCCCGTTTTGTTTTACAGTGCAGAGAAGCCTGTCATCAAAATGATTGCTGTGGGGCAGGAAAGGCAATTCTTGGTAATTAGATCTTATGGCATGTAGCTGGCGCTTTCTTTCGGCTGTATCGGGATATTAGGACAAATGCTTGCTTTCTGCATACTGTCTTTTCCGTTTTCTGTTCATGTTCAGATATGATAGTCTAAATTTAGAGGACAAAATATTGTGATATTGTTTTCCCGATTCTATTTCTTTTTAATAGCATCCGTTCCTTCTCCATTGTTTTCCTCACTGTGTTTTCGTCCAGTAGTATTCCTCTCCCTCTAAATAATCTTCCAAATTTGAGACTTTATAAGAAAACCGATATCTGGAAATGTGTTACATATTATCTGATGGCCACAATAGAGTTCCACCGGCCTTTCCATTCCTGCCCTGTTTACAATTCACCACCAAAGCATTTCATAGATGGAATGCCTTGCTGCTTGTTTAGATGTGAACAAATACCATATATCATCAGATTTTCGTATGAGATACGTGCACCTGCTGAGAAAGGCACGGCAGCGGTTTGCCTGAAACATGCCCTTCTCCTCCCCCCTCATCTGCACATCACTCCTCCTACCCATGAGGGGGACACACCACGACCCTCAGTGGGCGCTGGAAACCACGGGATAGCGCTGAACCCTAAATACCAAATGCTTTGGCCTACACATACATGGCTATTATAAAGTTTGATTTATAAACTAGGCATGTAGGCTGGGCGTGGTGCCTCACACCTATAATCCTAGCACTCTAAGAGTGCTCCAGACCAGCCTGAGCCAGAGTGAGACCCTGTCTCTCAAAACACGGGGGTGTTGTGGCAGCGACTGTAGTCCCAGTTACTCAGGAGGGTGAGGCAAGAGAATTGCTTGAGCCTAAGAGTTTGAGGTTGCTGTGAGCGAGGATGTCATACCACTCAACACAGAGAGACTGTCTCTAAATAAATAAGAAACAGTAAGAGATTAATAACAACCATTATTATCTTATTATTATCTTTTTATTATCTTTCTAATAAAATAGAAGAATTATAATAACACACTAATAAAAGCTGTGTGAATGTGGTCTCTCTCTCTCTCTCAAAAACCTCATTGTAGGTTCAGCACCTATAGCTCAGCAGCTAGGGCGCCAGTCACATATACCAGAACTGGCGGGTTCGAACCCAGCCGGGGCCTGCCAAACAACAGTGAGAACTACAATCAAGAGAAAAAAAAAACCTCATTGTACCATTCTCACCTACCTTCTGCGCACAGTTGAGCACGAGTAACTGAAACTACAGAAAATGAAACCCTGAGGGTGCAGGGAGGGCTGCTATATTGGGTATCAACATACTGATTTAGCACTGGGGATTATAATCTTTACTGAATTCTGACTCTACACACCCATAAAGAACACTGCTCGAAGCAAAACTGTGTAATCTAAACAGTCTCTGAATCCTAGTGTTACCGCCCTTTCCTTGGCTCTTAACACTTGCCCTCTGGTGCTTCTGCCAGCACTGCACATCTGGAACGTGTCAGGGTCTATGCTCACAGCTGGAGGCTGCTGCAGGGATGGCCACAGCTGCTGTGAGGATGGCAATTCAGAGGGAAACTCTTTTCTTTTTTTTTTTTTTTTTTTTTTTTTGAGACAGAGACTTATCCTGTTGCCTCAGTAGAGTGCTGTAGTGTCAGAGCTCACAGCAACCTCCAACTCCCAGGCTTACGTGATTCTCTTGCTTCCCAAGTAGCTGGGTCTACAGGCACCTGCCACAATGCCCAGCTATTTTTTGTTACAGTTTGGCCAGGGCCGAATTTGAGCCCGCCACCCTCCCTACACGGGGCCTGTGCCCTACCCATTGAGCCACAGGCCCTGCCCTGCTTCAAGGAAACTCACAGGCAGAGGAAAACTCAGCCCATCTAGCCAAGGACAGAGACCTGTGTTCCACCACCTCATATTTTTAAATAGGTTTTCATTTTAGTGACACATCTGACTCTATCTGCCCATTTTTATATTACAGGAAAGCTGGATGTAGACCTTTGTCCCAACACACACACACACACCCTCGAATATTAGCCAAAGCAAATATTCAACACTGATGCTTCCTACACATAGCATCTAAGAGTCTGTTTCAAAATCTTAAACACTGTGACCAACCACCCTACTCCCAAAATACAGACTATGAAAAGTCTTAATAAAGGCTGAAGATCCTACTATCCACACAACATTGTACATTCCCCAGAAAAGCGTTCACTCCCATCAGCTCATTCAATCATCACAACAGTGCCAAGAAATCACTAAGATAGTTATAATTTCCATCTTACAGATAGAAGCTCAAGCTTAGAGAACGTAAGTGTTTTGCCTGCGAGCATTTCACTCACAGCAGTGGTGCCAGCTCTCATTTTCTTTCACTTTATCCAGGTAGGATATTAGAGTTTTTAAAAGAAAACAGATCGGGAGAAAACAGATCGGTGTTCATTGCAGTGGCCCCGCTGGAGACAGAGCTCTCGGCAAGATTCCCGACCTCTGTGGTTTCCTTGGTTTGTTCAACTTTATCCAGACAAGAAATTGTCGGTAGCATCTTCAAGTACTATTTTTTCTTACTTCACAACCTTCCTTATGCACCCCACTATTCAGGGGTGAGTAACCACTGGCTACTAACATCCTGGAAACCAGGAAATGGTCTGTTTTCTTCAGCTACTGTCACTCGCTTCTGAAACACGTATATACACATGGGAGCAAGCGGCATAGACATCACACACACATCACATTTCTTTCTTTCTTTCTTTTTTTTTAAGACAGAGTCTCACTGTGTCACCCTGGGTTGAGTGTGATAGCATCATAACAACCTTAAACTCTTGGGCTCCAGCAATCCTCTTATTTCAACTTCCCAAGTATCTGGGGCTCCAGGCACCCACCACAACACCTCGCTAGTTTTTCTATTTTTAGTACAGATGGGGTCTGGCTCCTGCTCAAGTTGGTCTCAAACTCCTGAGCTCAAGCAATCCACCCACCTTGGTCGCTCAGAACGCTAGGAGTGAGCCACCCTGCCCGGCCCACATTTCATTTAAAAGAGAAAATAAGACATGAAAGAAGCCAAAAATCTTAGGAATATATGAGCATCCTGAAATGTCTGTTTCATTTTAAGATTAAAATTTAGGCCTGAGATTAATTAATAAACTTCACGCAGAGAAGAGGAAATGTCTAGAGGTTCCAGAGGATGTGTACAGAAGTTAAGGCATTGTCAGAGACGTCCCCGGATTGCTACTGCTTGATGACTAGGACACACACTGAATGAATAACAAATCTGACGACTCTCCCCTCAGTGCGGTCAAGCCTCACTTATGTAGTTTTATTTAACTTGGTGGGAGTTGCTTTTTACAGCAAAAGATCTGTGAGTTGATCATCAGGAAGGTGCATTTGGAAACTCAGCATTTGAAATTCAACCTTCAAAGAGAATTTGGGAATATCATAAGGAAAGAAAATAAGCCACATTCTTGCTTTAAAAAAAAAAACACAAAAAACTAAGTTTTCTTTTGGCTTCTGTATGAGAAGTGGGTAGTTGATTAATCACAGATCTTTCTCACCTTTAAAAAATTCTATTTCAGGGTGGCACCTGTGGCTCAAAAGGGTATGGCGCTGGCCCGTATGCTGGAGGTGGAGGGTTCAAACCCAGACCCGGCACAAAAAAAAAAAAAAAGTCTTTTTCAGAAATCTATCCCCTTGATGGCCTGAATTTAGGTTATTGGATTTCTATGGCCTGTTTCAGCTGCAAAACTCGATTGGTGTTTCAATCCCCACACTAGGTTTAGAGTCAGGATTTTGAGTTGCAGGTATGGAAATGTCTTTTCTTGAACCTGTCTTACCTTAATGTCTCCAACTCCCTCTTTTTCTCCCTTTTTCCTGGGAGAAGAAATCTTTAAGGACCAAGAGAAAATCAGAAACGTTACTGCATTAAAAGGTTTGTAACTTCCAGTCACACAGAAGATGCCAGGGAAGGCGACTGAGGAGGCAGAGAAAGCAAGACAGGGCCAAGCAAGTGTCTCTGAGTGACTACCAGGTTCTGATGGTCACTTTGCCCAGCAACCAGCTGCTCTGAAGTCAGCCAATTACCCTCAGGACTGCTCTGGGTGGATTAGAATCAATTGCTTCTGCTAATACTAACAAACACTGTATCTGGCTTCTCACAAAAGGACCTGTCTTGGTCAGTGCAACCTGCTATAGCAAATCAGCATGGACAGGGTGATTGTGAACAATAGGAATTTCTTTCTCACAGTTCTGGAAGCTATAGGCTGAGACCAGGGCGCCAGTGTAGCAGAATGCTGGTGAGCGTTCTCTTCTGGATTGCAGACAGGCCACCTCCTCATCATATCCTCACACAATGGAAAGAGAACAAACTCGCTCTCTAACCCCTCCTGAGGGCATTAATCACATTTATAAGGTCTCCATCCTCATGAGTTAATTGCCTCTGAAAGGTCTCACCTCCAAATACCATCACAGTGGGGATTACATTTTAACATATGAATTGGAGGGGGGACACAAATGTTCAGTCTATAACAGATGCGAAAACTTACTGCTTGGCTGATAGCACCACACAAGTGCCCTGATGGCACCTATGTGTGCATTTTACAGGCGTGCGTCAGAAAGGGAGCAGCAGAAGATGAAGGCCACCTTTCCTTCCAACAAAATTTCCACTCTTCTTTGCACCTAGAAAACAAGCCGTGTAGCTAAACTGCTTAAATCTCCATTGTTCGTAATGTACAAATCAGACATTATCTCCCTTCATAGAAATCCTGCCTTTTCTTTCAGATAACTGGCCAGAAATAAAATGCCACTCTTTCTCTCTCCCTGTAAGAAAACACATCAGGGTAGACATGTTTAAATTTATGACAGTAGATGGAAACAATTTGCCTTTCAGCTCTTACCGCCCCAAACGCCCAGGACTATACATTACTTCAGAGAGTCAGTCCTCACACAATGGCTTGTATTTTGTCAGGTTTGCAGCAAAAAATACCCAGCAATTCTTTTAAGTACTGTAATTTTGAAAATTTCCATTTATTTCAGAAGACATCATCTAATGGTCAATCAGACAAAAGCAGCAAAAAGAATGACAAATTCTTTCAATAAGCAGATCAGAATCTTTCCAAACTTTACTTGATAAACACAGTTTACCAGAAGGGAACCTTTTGTTCCTTGCTTAGGAATCCATCACAGGAAACTTTTCTAGCTATGCAGCTGTCATGGGTTCAAGACAACCCATCCCAAATGCACCCTCTATCACAGAGTTAAGAAGTTACAATGCCATCATTTTTATTTTATTTTTATTTTATTTTATTTTTTTTGAGACAGAGCCTCAAGCTATCCCCCTGGGTAGAGTGCCATGGCATCACAGCTTATAGCAACCTCCAACTCCTGGGCTCAAGCAAGTCTCCTGCCTCCGCCTCCCAAGTAGCTGTGACCACAGGTGCCCACCACAACGCCTGGCCATTTTTTGGTTGCAGCCATCATTGTTGTTTGGCAGGCCCGGGCTGGGGATTTGAACCCACCACCTTAGGTATACGTGGCTGGCGCCTTAGCTGGTTGAGCCACAGGTGCTGAGCCAATGCCATCATTTTTAGGTGGGAGGTTATGAATGGTCAGGATTGTTTTGATATGGGAATTTAGCTTTCTTTTCCCTTCTTTTCCTGCAGAAGTTTATCATTAATCATTAAGGTTTCTTTGTCTTCAAGAAGAAGGAAGTTTACTTTTTGGTGGATTAACTTTGCCTCTACAGGAGCGAGAACACCTGTTGCCAGGGACCCTAAGAAATAGTGAGGTACTATGTATGGAGCACAGAGAAGAGGTCTGGGCACTTGCTCGGTATCTAGGACAAAAGCAGAGAAGAGATGAACTTCCCCTGAGCCTACTTGATTCAGAAAAGGAGAAGAGAGAGAGGGAAGGGCCACTGTGACATTTCTAGGAAAGCAAACCATGGTGTTTGAGGCATGTTTTACATCATGATGGACAGCTCCCTGAATGACACCGTGTGAGCATTCAGAAGCTGTCTGGAGCACATTTCTCAGCCACCAAGTGCAGCCAGGTAACAGGCTGGCTGTCCTTTCTGGAATCTGGAGAGTATTTCCTTTTACCTCCAAATAATTTTCCCAGAGATAATCCAGATAGAGTAATGTTTGTTTATGCCCAAGAATGTGCTGAGTCTACATCAGACTTATCCTGTGTAAAACCCTACCATTCGCCACACACACACACCAGGAGGACCCCGACCACTTGAGAACTCAAGACAAGCAGGGGTCCTGATATACAGGAAAGCATGTGGGATGCGCAACAATGAATAGAGACAGATAGAGAAGCCCTTGACCCCTGACCCTGTTTTGTCCTCTCATGGAAAAGAAGCGCTTAGAATCTAATTAGTAGCCTAGCTTAATTTGTTAAGGTAGAACACTTAGTTGGGATTTGAGAACCAAGAATATTTACCTGCCTGGAGGGCTCACTGTGCACCTCTCTGTCTCTCTATTGGAAACCCTCTGTAGTCAGAGGTCGAACCATTCAAAATTGAAAATGTTCAAATATTTTCGACCTAGAAAAATGGCAGTGTTGTGTCATCTAGCATAATAATAGACTATTTAGGGGGGTTGGGAAGCCAAACAGTGATGGCTACAGAGTTTTAGGCAAGAAGGACTTAGAAGAGGTAGGTATTCTGGTGGAGATGGGAGAAGATACCTAAGATCCTTGTAATGAAACCGCATTTTCTCAGCACCACACTGCTTTTACTCAGAGTGTTTATTTGGAATGCTCCTCTCCTCTGTCTTTGCTGTATAGCCACTGTTTTCGACCATCTTTCTAGATCTCTCTATAATAAACATGGGTTTAGACCCAAAAGCTTTGCTTTCAAACCTGTTACTTTCGGCTCGGCACCTAAGGGTCAAGTGGCTAAGGCTCTAGCCGCATACATCTGAGCTGATGGGTTCAAATCCAGCCCAGCCCATCAAACAACAATGACAGCTGCAACAACAACAACAAAAAAATAGCCAGGCGTTGTGGCAGGTGCCTGTCGTCCCAGCTGCTTGGGCGGCAAAGGCAGGAGAATCGCTTGAGCCCAGGAGTTGGAGGTTGCTGTGAGCTGTGATGCCCAGAGCAACAGCTTGAGGTTCTGTCTCAAAAAAAAAAAAAAACCTGTTACTTTCTTTCTATATTTTTCTTCTTCTACCATGACTTTATCACATCAAAATCTGAAATTCCCAAAACAATATATATACACACTGTATATGTCCCATTCTAAACTCTACAATATCTTACTTTAAGGAGCAGAGAGTGGTTTAATCCAAGGTCCATTACATGGTTCTCAAGTTAACTTTTCTGGGAAACTTCCTTCAAGTCCTTTATAATATGTCCCTCACCAAGCCCCACATCGTATTACCAAATCCTAAATCACTTTCCTTCCACAAATCTCTCATTTCCTTTTATGAACTCAGTAGAGATGTTTTCTGTGTGCCACTCTGATTACTCACTATTTCTTCCTATCTGTTCCTTCTCCTGGATGCTGCCACTATTCAGACCCTGGCTGCCTTCTACCTGGATTTCTGTATCACCTTCCCATCTCTCTCTCTTCGTACCAAACCATTCCCCACACTGCCGTGAATTCAATATTCCTTATGTTGAGGAATATACAAATATTTTTCTATTTTATGAATCCGACCCAAAGATGTATGATTCCTTACCGAACAAGAGGGAAAAAAATAGGAACTGGCATATGGATAGTCACCAAAAGCAGGACAAGTCACCACAGTTACTGAGAAAATCACAAAGTCTATTGTATCCCAAGGGTGTGGTTGACTCAGTCAGGATTCAGACAACATCATAATTTTGAAGAGGAAGAATCAGATTCCCAATGGGAATGCCAAGTAACCCCAAGAGTCACAAAGGATGATGAACACTACATTCCACTGGAAAGAAAGGTGGAGAAATTCAGTCTGTTTAAGACTCTCTTCTTTTTTTTAGCCTGGTGAGAATCTGGGCAGGACTGTATTATCAGAGAGGGAGTTAAGTCCATTCTTATGGAACGAGGGGAATATTGCCGAGGTTGATCATCCTATTATTTCTCTACTGAAAAACACTCAATGGCTTTTTATTTCCTTTAATTGTCAATGAAATCCTGACCATGTCCTTCAACCTACTTTCCTATCCTTGTCTTGAACAGTCCTCTGCACATACCTAGTAATCCATTCAACCTAAAAAATGCCTACGCTTTTCCACTTGGCGCTTTCATGATTTCCTCTCCCTAAAATGGTCTCATTTCTTCATCTGCGCTATTCAAAATACTATCTCCCTTTCAAGTCCTGGCTCAGAGCCACCTTTCCCCAAAGCATTTCTGAATCAGGAGACAGACTGAATTGCTTAACGTTGCACTTCTCACATTGCATGCTTTATTGAAACCAAATCCTACGGATCTAATTAAATGTCTGCAAATAGTACTCAGAAAAAATACATTGATTTCATCTTGTACTCTTCCTTATACCACGAACGTATTACACTTATCAAGTCTCTTCTATGAAATTATAAACTTTTCTTTTTTCAGACAGGGCCCATAAATGAACTCAGTAGTCCTTTGTGAAGCCTATCACAATGACTTGTACAAAACAGGCTTTAATCAAGGTTTACCTACCTTATTAAATTATCTCATAATATAATTAAATTGTATAGCTCTGTATGTGAGCATCCTCCCCACCCCCACCCAGGGAAAAGCACAAATGCAGTCTCCCACCACTGCAAATTATGCTGTCGAGTTTCCCACATTTGGGGAAGCAACAGGGGTCAGCACATGCCGAGTGCAATGGATGAGCCTCGCCCTGGGTAAACCACCTTTGTGATCGTGCTGTCTCCTCTGCCAAGGAAGTATCAGTACTTGAGCATTTCCATTAGCTCTCTTGATCATGTTACAGTGAATATAGATGTATTAATGCTTCCATTCAAATCTCGATTCTCCAAGTCTCTACCTGCTGAAAAGGCTTTTTATCTCTTACATAGTTCCCTTACTCCAGTATTTTTGAGAATATCCAATTGTTCTAACGGTATCCATACATTTGTCTTGATGGTCACCAGGTGCAACTGCTTCCCAGTAGGAATCAGGCAGCCCAGGCCCACAGTCGTACTGAGTAGCTCTTCTACTCCCAACTCTATTGCTGCCTTTCATATCACTGGGAGGTCAGAGATCAGAAATCTTCATCATTGCTTTGTGGAGTGAGAAGGAGAAACCTGTCCCTGCACTTTGTTTAACTGATAGGTATGGAGGTGGGGTGGGAATGAGCCTTTAATTAACCCACAGAACTACAAAGCATTGTATTAATAGCTTTCACTCAACACTGCAGCTAGTAAAGCCATGACTTTGCATCACAGCCTCTGTTAGTCTCAGAGAGCTACTTGTATCTAACCATCTGGTCACGCTACTGCTTTTGGGTGATAGACTGCTTTCAACCTTAGCACTGTTGTTAGTGTCACCACTGCTCTCACCAGCACTGTTCCCCAACACTGCTCCACATGTGGCTGCAGCTGGTGAGTGGTGAGCCAGTGGCATTGCTAGCATTGCCACTAGCCTTCCTGGGCACACTGCAGTCCCTGGGTACATTTGACATGAACCAGTGTGGCTCTCCACTCAGTCAATGGGGCAAAGATGATGTGGAGATATCTCTTTTATATTTCTTTAGAATGGGCCCCCAACAAAAATATCTCAGCTCAATTCAGTTCTTTCATCTTATATATGTGCTTAACTATTTTCTCCCAAGTATTTCTCCCCCTGACCCCAACCTCACTTTCCATGCCACATGTGTCTGGATTGAGATGAATTCTGGTATCAGCCACTTAAACTATGCCAGAATCAATACTCTCTTTCTCCCTTCAGTCTACTTTTTCTGGCTCACTATTTCAGTCTTCTTTTATCATGAAATGTCTCTCCAGGGCCCTATTTGCTTTTCTGAAAAGGCCTCCATTAAAGGTGCAGTAGTCCATTTTATATATAAGTACCCTTGAACTTCACTAGTGGACAGCTCCAAGTAATTTTCTTTTATCCCAAGAGATCTTCCATCCCAATACAAACTAACAAATGCAAAGTGACATGGAGTGAAAGAAGTTTGACCATCTATGACATCAGTAATCAGTGAATATCAGAAAATATTTTAAAGTCTTCCAAATTCTCTGGAGAAGATCAAGGAATTTAAACATTTGTCTATTACCATGCTTAGCTATTTAGTATAGTTCTAGTCAGTACATATATATGAGTCAACTTCCTAAGATTAGCCAAAAAACTCACCCCCAAATATTAGAAGCAACAGTGCAAGGTACCCAGAAAAGGTGAATAATTGTACCTATCCACATTAGCCAGACTGGAAGCTCCCATTATTCAACAACCAGTAATGTAATGACTACTTTCCTATCAAAATTTATAAGGCATACAGGAATGTAGAAAAATACAATCCATAATAAAGAGAATAGTTAATTAGTCGAAATAGACACAGATGTGATACACATGTTAGAATTACCAGGTTACATTGAAATGATTATTTTAGCTGAATTTATTCAAAAATACAAATTAGGCATGAAATCTATGAAATCAGATCTGAACCAAACTTTTACAGGTGAACAATATGAGACAAAAATTAAATTCAAAGACATTAATGGACGTGTAGACATCGCAGGAAACTAAGGATCTTGAATATATAGCAATAGAAATTGTTCAAAATAAAACACAGGTTCAGAAAACAAAATTAAACAATGAGATACGGGCCCTCATATCCAGGGCCCTGAGATATGTGTATATGCTATTGGAATTTCCAAAAGGAAGAAAGAGAAAAATAGTAGAAGAAAGAATGGCTGAATTTTTTTTCAAATTTGAAGAAAATTATAAACTCATGAATTCAAGAAGCTCAATGGATCTCAAGCAAAAGAATCATAAAGCAAACTACACCAACACACACACAATAAAATCACTCAAGACATGGACTAAATAGAAAATCTTAAAAGTACCAGAACCAAAATGGCACTAAGGGAGAGACACATCACGGGAAGTAAAAGACAGATAGGGATGACAGTGACAGCATATTTCCTGCTGAAAACAATACAAGTAAGGAGACAAAATTGCCCACCTAAAATTCTACACCCAGAAATAATACACCTACACAAAGAAATAGAGACTAGAAATGGTTGCTAAATATGTAAATATATAAGATTTTATTCTATGTAAATATCTTTAAAAGATGATTAACTATTTTGACAAAAAGAGTATAGTATTGTATGTAGAACATGTATAAAAGTAAAATACATTTAACTACTATATAAAAAATAAGAATAGCACAGAGGCAGAGAGGGAGGAAATGGTAGTATATATTATAAAGATCTTGTACTATATGTGGAGTTGTATAAAACTTTTTGAAGGTTAAGTTGTGATAGGCTTAAGGTATATACTATGATGAATTCTAAAGTAATCACTAGAATAACAAAACAAAAACTATGATTCTAGCTAATATCCCAATAAAGAAGATAACATGAAATTTAAAAAATGCTCTATTATTTCACCAGAAGACACAGAGAACAAAAAGTGGATAGAACAAATTTAAAACAAATATCAAAATGGTAGATGTAAACCTAGCTATATCAATAATTATTTTATTGGCTGTTATTACCTAAACACCCCAATTAAAAGGCAGAAATTGTCAAATTTGATTTTAAAAGGTACAAGTCTATACTATCTTAGTCTAAAAGAATTCATGTGAATCATAAAGCAAATAGATTTTTATAAAAGAATATAAAAATATATACCATACAAACACTAACCATATGAGTAGCTAGGTATAGCTATATTAATACCAAACCAGTTAAAATTCAGAACAAGGAATATTATAAAAAATAAAAATAGCTACATTTTAATAATAGAAATATTGAAATCTTCAAACATAATAATTGCAAATAAGTAAGTAATCACACAGTTGAAAAGATAAGCAAACTCACAAGTACATTTATATTGCATGTAAAAATATTTATTTTTTAAAGAATTGGCTCATATGATCATCAGGTTGGCAAGTCTGAAACCTTCAAGGCAGGCCCACAGGCTGGAAACTAAGCCAGGAGTTGATGTTGCACTCCTGATTGCAATGAATCAGAACTGAGCTTCTTAGGATGACAAACTAGAGCGAAGTTATGTGGGTGAAAAAAATTATTCAAGGAGCATCAGAGCACGTACTTCAAAAGGGATTCACTTTATTGTAGGTAAACTGTACTCAATAAAGTTAGAGCATACTTTTAGGTAGTACTGTATATACATATTACTTATTGCAACAAGTCAGAGAATGGAAACATATTAAAAATTTACTAATCTCACCCTACCCAAATTCTACTTCCCTGAAGGAAGCAATGGTTAAAAGATTCCTCACTGCTGCCTTCCTTAATACCACTCTTTCAGACCTGTCCCTGGGCCTCAAGGGCAGTTCTGTCTGATCCTGCTGGCCCCTAACCATCAGTGTTCTTCAGAATTCTGTCCTAAAATAGTTTGTTACATTGATGTAGACATCTTCCTTATTTATCTTACATTCATTATTACCTCAAAGATGATGATGTGAAAATCTAATATTATTGATACTGACTTTCTTGTCCAACGTTTTTTTTCTTTCTGCCACACATTCGAAGAACAGGAACACACATTAAGTACATAAACATCAACAAAAACTGAGTAGCCAAAAAAAAAAAAGTTCATGCATTTATTTAGGGTTTGGAGGGAAGACAAATTCTTATTTATGAGGCCAGCCATGTTAGTTGTTTCATAAGTTGTGGGGGTGAGATGTCATTCTGTTGACAGAAGGGATAATCCCTGCCACAATCTCTTTTTGTGATATGGGCCACCACAGATAAGCAAAAACGTCCTCACAAAATCAGCACGAGGCCTGCAGCCCCCAGGTTGAACATTCCCAAAATGTCCTGTGAGAATGTCTCTGTGAACAGGTCATCTTCCCCCAAGCTGCCCCTTGCCTGCATTCACTTCCGTCATTGTTGAAGGTGAGTTATTCACTCAACCTTCTCACCAGAAACTGGGAAATCAATTCAGAAAATGATGGACAAAGAATAATAACCTTTTGGCTTTTTTTTGTTTTAAGTTTTTGGCTGGGGCCGAAACTGCCACCTCTGGTATATGGGGCTGGCGCCCTACTCACTGAGCCACAGGCACCACCTGAATAATAATCTATTGGATTCACAGCCTTAGTTTTAAGGAGAAATAGTAGAATCAGCTGGACGAGAGCAAACCCTGCCTTCACTACATGGTTTACAGTTTCCTTCTACTAAATGTTGCTTTGACGCAGTGGTTCTCAACCTTCCTAATGCCACGGCCCTTTAATATTGTGACCCACAGGCTGAGAACTGCTGCTTTGACCCAAGAGAAAGTGATAGTTAATGTCACCTGTGGCAACATATCAGGTTACACACATGGTCTGCAGAAGGGAGGGTTAGGAAGGAAAACTTCCATGCCTCTGGATGTTCATCATCTATGTCCATTAGCTGACCGTCCAGGAGTTTCCCTCCAGCCCCATCACTCTTATTGGGGTATTGAAATAATTTCTTAATTGGATTCCTGGCTCTAATTCCCAAAGAGTCAATCCAGACCCTTTTCCCCACATTGCTATGAGGTATTCATTCTAGAAAAAGTATCAGTGATTTAGAACTGTATATGAGGCCCTCCCCGAGAGGATTGTCAATAGCTGTTCACAACGTACTTTCACTCTGTGTTTTTCCCTGAACTCGATACGCGGGTCCCCCTTCCAGCTTTCACTTCGCTCACTTTCTTGGCCTACAATGACTCTTATCATTATTCCTACGCATCAGGAAAAATTCCCAGCCATTTTCTCGTTTCAAACAAAAGATTGTCTCTTCAATAAAAATTTTTAGACATGTCTTTCCACACTAGTTCTAGCATAAGTCATTTGATGTCCTCTGCCCCCCACTAAGTAGTGTCTTGTGCTACATCACCTGTATTTGATTTATTTGATTAAATATCTCGTGGTTTAGGTAACTTTTATTTCCAGGGCTCGGCATAGGATTTCTCAACCTTGGTGCTACTGACCTTTCTGGACCAGGAGGGCCCCCCTGTGTGTTGTCACATGTTTAACAGCATTCCTGGCTTCTGTCACTAACTAGCATACTTTCCATACCTCAGCACGACAATCAAAAATCACTAATGCCCCCTTACAGGCAAAAATCACCTTGGTTAAAAGCCACTTGCCTAATAAAAACCTATCTGGGCACATAAAAGCAGGTGAAATTAATAAGAATACATATTGCCCTTTAGGTGGGAAAGGCAATGATGGTAAGAAAGGATCAATTCTGGCTGATCATCCTACAATCAGCCTTGAGAAGAGAGGGATGCAGTGGGTCGGCAGTGGGCTGAGGCAGAAAGGCTACCGTGCTAGGCCCAGAAAGGAAGGGCTGCCTGTGGAACCAAAGCACGTCAGAAACATGAATGTGTCCTCTGCTCTGTTCTCTCAAGGCAAGTCCAAGCTGGTAATTTGTAAAGCCCAGCTTTCAACCCCAGTCTGTCTGTTAATCAAGAGGTGGGCTGTGAGGATGCCACAGCGTGAACAGGACCACAGCCGGACAACCCGAAGACATGTGCAAACTGGACAGCAAAGTGCGCCGGTGTTTTCACCCAAAATGCAAATAGATTTCACCGGTTCACAAAGTTGAAAGACGTTTGGTATTTCCCCCACATTGCTCGCTGCCCTCTTGGAAACTGGAGAAGGAATGATGAACACTCCACGTTAACAGACTAGAAATGAGGCAGAGAAACTCTTCCCCTCCCAGATCTGGATCTGGCCACCACGATTTGGAAGACATGTGCAGAAACAATGACAGAAGGTTTTGGATTCGAAGGAGCAGGGTTTTTAGAACAGGTCAGATCCGGTTTGCAATACAGAACACATGAGCAACAGAATGGAAATGCAGAAATCATAAACAGCAGCGCTAATGCCAGCACAGCAGCAGTACAAAAGATAAGCAAGGAGGCATGACTGAGTGTTAAAAATAAAATAGGCTCTGAAGAGATGCACTGAATGTAGAAATTTTTTGTTTTGTTTTTTTAAAGCCAGTGTAACAAATGATGGTAATAGTAGCTTTGGCAGGCTGCGCAAAAGCTGGGTATCTCAGAAAATGATTCTCTCTTCCCTAGCAAAAGTAATATTAAAATGAAACTGGGATATTTATTTCTCTTTTTAGCACAGCGGGGATCACTTACAGTAAATAAGCCTAAAAATGCTCCAACGTGAGAACCACTGATGCAGTTAAAACTGGCCATTGTCATTATGCACACAATATGTGAAATGCCCACACCTTGCCTAACAAGCAGTCCACCTCTGCCTTCAAAGTGCTGTTTACTTTCCCCCCATAAAATCTTAAAAGACGTTATTAAATAGAAAGGAAGCTTCTCAACAATTCTTTCTCTCCCTTCACCTTCTGCTGACCCCCAAAGGCAGAAAGTAGACCAAAAAGGCAGCATAAAGATTAGCAGGCTCAAGGTGGAAGAACTTACCAATGAGACTGTGATTTTTATTCAGCACCTCCATTGTGTCAAGACTCTGTATCAGTTTTCTGCGAAAATAAAAAATAAATAAAGAATCTGAATTAAGTCTTTTTCCTTAAGAATCATGAACCAGGACAACAGGCCCAGGAAGCAATTCTTAAGTATACAAGGGAGGCTGCTTAGATCAGAGAGCAGAGCCACAGGAAGTCCCTAGATCTTCAAGGGCTCAATCAATGAAGGCGTTCAAGAAGAATGTGTAATTGTTAACGGGTATATGACAGACACTTAAAAGCAGAACAGACCCTTATCAATCTGAGAGCAAATTAGATTTAACAGCACTTGAAATCAGAGGGGTGAATTAAAGGGCATTAATATGGCTGCACTTGCAGCTCAGAGCACGGGACTCAATCTCTCTGCGCTTCATTTTTCTCATTTATAAAATGTTGCCACATGAATTTCTTCTTCACAGATTGGTTGTGAAGTTCAAGGGAGAGAACACACCTTATACATGGATAAGCAATAACGTTGCTACTACAGTGACTCCTAGAAAAATGAACTTAAAATTATTGGGTGGGAAAAAATGTATCAAATTGATCAAAAGTGGTTTTCTCTTGATAATAGGATTAGAGGAACCACTTTCCTCCTTTCTATTCTTCTGTGTTTTCTGAATTTTCTATAATAAGCATATATTATTTTATAATCAGTAAAACATCAGCATTTAAAACAAATTTTAAATTTATTGAATGAGAAGAAATGATAACACAACTTCATATAATCAAGTGGCTTGGGAATGTACATATCCTTGATTATACCGAATACTTACATTGTGTTAAACATTGTCCTAGGTCACATCCAAAAATGAAGAAACATGTTCCTGGTCCTTAAGGAGTTTAGACTTGTGAATAAATGTTCCCTCTTCCCTGTTTCTTAACCAAAGAAGTCCAATTAAACTGCTACTAGATAGACCTTCATGAAAAAGGCGCCAAAGTCCATCAGTTAACAATTTCACAATTGAGAACTAGGTGATGTGAGTTCAAATCCCAGTTAACGTCAGCAAATATTAATTGACCACCTACTATGTGCTGGCCATTTTCTAGGCACAGAGAATTCAGCAGTGGAAAACCAAGTCGCCTCGGGTATAGTTACTAATTTCTCTGTCCGTGTTTTAATACCCTTCCAAGATTATAAAAGATAACACAACATATCCAGTACATGCAGTCCCTGACTTAGGATGGTTCAGCTTTACAATGGTGTGGAAGTGATATGCATTTGGTAGAAACCATAGTTTTAATTCATATCATGTCCTGGACTAGTGATATGCAGGGTGATAGCGTTTTCACAGTGTGGAACAGCAAAATGAGCCTCAGTTTCAAGTCAGCCGCACCATCACAAGGATGAACCACCAATACTCTGCAGTGCCCCATGTCGCCAGCAGCTTTTGGATATTGTGCTTTATGTTTTCCCATCTCCTCAGGTCTACAAAATCCCCTTCTATACACAATATTCAACACTCTACAATAAAACAGACTTTGTGTTGGATGATTTTCCCAATAATATAAGTGTTTTGAGTACCTCTAAGGTCAACTAGGCTATGCTATGTTTGGCAGGGTGGGCATATTAAATGCCCTTTTACTTAAGATATTTTCCATTTGTGATGGATTTATTGGGCTGTAACCCTATCGTAAGTCAAGGAGTACCTGTATAAAGCAAGAACATAGCACCCTTCTATACTGATTCTTTCCTACCAGTATTCAACGTACTGTTAAATCATCCATTTTCAAAATAACACTCATACTAATTAATAATATGTCCTTGATTCCATATGCCTTCTAGTTACCAGCTCATTTTTCTCTTCCTATTAGTTGGCTGCTGCCCTTCCCTGGTACGAATCACCCATACTCGGTATCTTCAATTCCTCCCCCACTCCAAACAGGCTTTGATCCAGAAACTACTTTTGTCAACAAGGCCTCAAATGCGAAAGTTATATATTCATTTAAGTGAATTAGACAATGGGGCCCCTCTGGATGAAGTAAAAACAGCTGTGTTCTCTGAGTCACTGCAGCAAGAGCACGGAGCACCTTAGCACCACTCACACACTCAGATGGGCACTTCCCGCAAGGTGCAGCCTGTGTGCCCGCAGTGGGCTTCTCGCCATCACCAATGACCTCCACCTGCTTAAAACTCATCATCAGTTTTTCAGCTCCCATTTTACCTGCATTGTCAGCAACATATGCCACAGTTTATCACCCCGTCCTCTTTGAAGCACCATCTTTATACGTGTAACATACGCCCTTTGTCTTCCTTCTTCTACTTGCTGGCTCCACCTTGTCTCCTGGACCGCTTAGGCCTTGGGTGCAGTATTTTCTATTTTCCATCTAAAATACTCCACTTACAGAACCAATCTAACATCATGACTTCTAAATCAATCATATGCTGATAGCACCCAAATATGCAAGAGCTTTCTCATAAATTCCAATGCCTGCATCCATCTGCCCCCAGACCATCTCTACCTGGGCGTCCAAAGGGTTCTCAAAGTTAACAAGCCCTAGACTGTTCCTAATCCCCTCCCCACACTCAGGATGGTCTTCTCATTATTCTGATGATTCAGGCAAAAGCTATGGAGTTACCCAAAACTCCTTCTCCCC
Source organism: Galagoides demidoff (assembly GCA_963574575.1). Taxonomy (NCBI): domain Eukaryota; kingdom Metazoa; phylum Chordata; class Mammalia; order Primates; family Galagidae; genus Galagoides; species Galagoides demidoff. The sequence goes on along the minus strand of CAUYQV010020121.1, from coordinate 4,852 downwards.
CTCATGTGCCACATCTGTCAGCGTGTTCCTCAACTTCGATAGTCTCACCACCTCCACTACTATACTCATATCGCCTTCATTACTCAGCTATTATTTCAGCTACTGCCTAACTGTTGAATCTGCTTCTGTTCTGGGTCCCTTTCCATCTAAAATTAAAGTCATATTATGTCACCTGTCTATTCCAAACCTTCCAGTAGGTTCCTAGTTCCTATCTAACTCAGAGAAAAAGCCAGCTGACTGTGATCTCACACAACCTGCACTGCACCTGGCCAGATTTTCTTTGACCTCACCTCACTCCTCCATCCGCACACACACACATTTCTGCTTTCCCCACACTTGCTGATTTAGTGTTCTTTGAGCATTGAAACCTTTTTCTCTGACTGCTTTTAAGAATTTCTATTTATCTTCGGTTGTAGCAGTTTGATTATGATGTATTTAGCAGTTTCCTTTGCATTTCTCCTGCTGGTGTTGGTGCTTCTTGAATCTGTGTATTGACGTCTTTTATCTATTTCAGGAAACTCTTAATCATAATCTTTTCAGACACTGCTTCTGTTGCATTCTCTTCCTCATCTCCTACTCATACCTGAGTTATACATTGTGTAAGACCATTTGTCTGTGTCTCTATGTCCTCAGTACTTTGTGTGTTGTTCTTTCTAGTTTTTGCATCCTTGTATTTCAGTTGGGGTATTTTATTGACCTATTCTTGAATTCTGTATTCATGTCTTTTGAAATACTCAAATTGATGATAAAATTAATTTAAAATATCCACTATTTTAGATAAACAGAGTAGATAGAGATAACTGCAAATAGACTAAATGATATTATAAAATTTTGCAAAAACAAGGTGGGGACATAATCTGTTTGAAAGAAAACTTACATAGTTTTTTAATTTTTTGCAGTTTTTGGCCCAGGCTGGTTTTGAACCTGCCACCTCCGGCATATGGGGCCAGCGGCCTACTCCCTTGAGCCACAGGTGCCACCCCATAGTTTGTTTTTTTTTTTAAGAGGCAGGGTCTTGCCATGTTGCCCAGGTTGATTTTGTATTACTTGCCTCAAGAGATCCTCCTGTCTCATCCTCCCAAAGTGCCAGGATTATAGATGTGATCCTGGTCATGCCTGGCCTACTATATAGCTCCTTAAGAATATTAGAAAGAAATATTAAAAAGAAATTCAAAAGAGTGCTATATTCTTTGGCATGAAGATTCAATATTGTAAGAGTATCATTTTTCCAAATTTAGTCTATAAATTTATTATGAGCTTAATAAAAATAAATGTTTTGTTTTATTTTGTTTTGTTGGATTAGGATATATAATTCTAAAGTTGATAAGAAAATATCTTTTAAAAATTAAAAAGAATGTTAACAGTTTATTCCTGACACATTTAAACAAACTGTTAACAATAGGTTTAAACATTGAAAAGTATCCAAAAAATACGAACATTATAAAAAGACTTAATAAATGATTTAGAAAAAATACTTATGAATGGTATTAGACAACAGGAAAATCATAAAAATGATAAACTTTGATCTCAAATGCACCAATTACATTTGAATAAATAAAATCTTAAAAATTTAAATGGAATAAAATTAGAAGTCCTAAAAATACCCTTTATCAAGTTGAGGAAATCCTTCAGTACTTGGTTTCCTGAAGTGTTTATTTTTTAATGAATATTGAATAATTTTTTATTTTTGTTCAGTTTTAGTTTTTTTTTAACCTTTGGCTTGAGATCAAGCAAGTTAACTTTTCCACTTTACTACAATAATGTGGTAAGTGATATTTCTAGATTTTCTTTTCTAAACCACTCTTTCATTTCTGAGATAAATAAAATTTCACCATGATTTACCAACATTTCAACATACTTTTATTAGTTGGTTTGCAAATATTTTCTTTAGAACTCTTATACCTACATCATAAGTCCCACTAGTCTGTGATTTGCAATTTTTATATTGCATCTTCTTTAGTAATCAAAATTATACTGGAGCAATAAAATAAATTGCAAAATACCTCTTCTTTTCCTGTTCTCCAGGGGAGTTTCTATTCTATCTTCCTATGGAGCATAGAATAATCAATCCACTATTTGGAGAAATACATCCACATAAATACCTATAATTTCATTTTCCTTGTGGGAAAATTTTAACTTCTTTTTTTTTTTTTTTTTTTTTTTTGAGACAGAGCCTCAAGCTATCCCCCTGGGGAGAGTGCCATGGCATCACAGCTCATAGCAACCTCCAACTCCTGGGCTCAAGCGAGTGTCCTGCCTCCACCTCCCAAGTAGCTGGGACCACAGGCGAAAATTTTAACTTCTGATTTGATTTCTTTAAAAAGCTTTGAGGACTATCATGGCTTTCTACCTTATCTTGAGTAAATTTTAGAAAATTATATTTTCTTGTGGAATTGTCAATTTCATCAAATTCTTCCCTCTTCCAAAACTATTATGTAACAAACCACCCTAAAGCTGGTGGATTAAAATGATACAGTGATTTATTGTGCTCACTTAGCTGCAATGTGGTTAGTATTTAATTAGATGGCTCCTTTCTACTCCACACAGCATAAGCTGGGGAAACTACAGAAACTGAATGGTTCACTCTCAAGATGTCTCACTCAACATGGCTGGTAAGAGCTGCTGGGACCTGTTGGATGAGGCCTCAGTTATTCTCCACATGGGCATCTCCACCAAATTGCTTGGATTCAGTAAACAAGGTGGACTGGTTGCAAGTGTAAGCGTTTCTAGAGACAGGAAGTGCAAGCTGACAGTCTCCTTAAATCTGAGTCCAAAAAGGAGCACACCATCATTTCTCTGGTGAAATCATGGCAGTATCCTCTTAAAATTAAGGCAATAGACATAGATGTCTTGATAAGAATGTTAGGAAATCTTTAGTCTATCACATCAACTTACTTGTATGAAATTATTTATATAGACACAGTAACACTTCAGATCTACTCTATATATTTCTTCTACACATAGTCTATTTATAATGATTATTACATTCTAATTTCAATTATGATTTTATTTTCAAGCCCATTATTTATTTAGAAAGATGTTTTAAATATCTAGTTATTTTCCTTTCAAATATTTTTATTAAGAATCTCTAACCTAGTTGTAATGTGGTCACAGAGCTGATGTATGATACTATTGCTTTGATAGTTTTAAGACTCTCTTACAGGCCTACTGTAAGTTTGGTTTTCATAAGTGATTCAGATATGCTTGAAAAAATGTATATTATCAAATCATTAATTGTACTTATAAGTAGATATGTGCAAATTACAACAGGTGGACTTGAAGAAAGACAAATTACTCAAGGAGACCTTTTTGCTGAATCAATTAGAAAAAGAAATTGCTCTTTGGGGTAATTTTTGGGTATTTCAGGCAAGAAATATAGGGAATTAGGTACCTCCAAAATAATTAAAAGGACTGATAGATTAAAGATCAAAGAAAGTCATTGCCAGTTTTTAGGAAATCAGAAAACTGTCATGATAATTCAGCCCTGAGGTAGATGATTCACTGATGACAACCCAGGTGAGTCCATTGCCTGTCAAATGCCACCCCCATTACCATCTGCAGAGCAATAAACTCTTTTTCTCTCTTCAAAATGTCACAGGACTTCTTCTCATGGAAGAATCTAAACCGGACATCTTAAGACAAGTAATCTTAGGAAAAACACTTGCCACATTTGCTGTCCCTGAAAACCAAGAGAAAGCATAAAAAGGAAGTGAGGATGAATTCCAGGTACAAAAACAAGAAAGGAAGCCAATGAAACCCGACAATATGTAGCACAGTAGAACAATTTAAAGAAAGGTGCCCTTTCTACAGTAAAGTATATGACTTTGAGACCTGAATTTTAGTTCCAATGTGAGCATGTCGTTAAGTTTACATAAGATAAAATTTGACTGTTCAACCTTATTAATGTTATAGTTCAAAAATCTCCACTTTTATTGATTTGGTGCTATTCTATTCATCATTTAGTGGAAGAATTATAATCTTTCAATGTGATATGGATTTATTCTTATAATTTTGTCAAATTTGTATATTTTAGGCTGGGCACAATGGATTAACTTCTACAATATTATAGTCTTGCTTTTTCTATATTTTTCCTTTCTCATCTCTTGTATTCTTTTAGAAAGATCACATTTCTTTTTTGTTATCTTCTCTTTAAGGACAAAATAGTGAGATTCTGTCTCAAAAAGAAAAAAAATTCCTGTACTAGGAAAGGTAAATATTCTACTTCTATTTTGGTACTTACCTTACCATTTTAATATACCAAATTAATAATTTCAAATAGGATATTACCCCATCCCAATAATACAATTTCATTGTACATTTGTAACACTTCAAGTCCAATTACTGCCTTCATAAATTATTTTCTTTGTTTTTCAGTATTTTAATTCTATCTTTTATAATTTATAATCCCCCCAAATTGGATATTACTATTTCCATTGTTTATATTCCACATTGGTTTGGATTTGTCCATTTGTTTTCTGTATCCAATAAATAACACATCTTCCCATGCAGGTGCTGAACTAATTAAAAGAAAATCAAGAAAGAATCAAACATACGGAAAATGGGAAAACAAAATAGGACCGATATTCTAGAATATGACTATAGTCTGTGGGCAAGTGAACTTTCTGATACTGAGCCAAAGAAGGAAACAAATTTACCCACAGCAGCCGTGCATAAGGTGGTCTTTCTAGGTGAGACTATGCCCCAGAAAAAACTGGATAGAGGAAGAGAATAGAACATGTGCTTCCTGAAAGTAATCTATCTATCTATCTGATCACAAAATCTTCTTCCCATTCTGAAGGCTGTCTGTTTGCTTTGGTCAAATCCCAGTTATTTATTTTTGGTGTTGCTGCAA
>CAUYQV010020120.1:0-34498 GCA_963574575.1 Galagoides demidoff | reverse complement strand
TATCATTCAGCATAAGGTTATTTAGCTTCCATGTTTTTGTATGAGACTGCAAATTCCTGTTGTTACTGAGTTCAACTTTTATTCCATGATGGTCCGAGAAGATGCATGGAATAATTTCTATTCTTTTAGATTTACTGAGGTTAGTCTTATGATCTAAGATGTGGTTGATTTTCGAGTATGTTCCATGGACTGATGAGAAAAATGTGTATTCAGTTTTGTTAGGATGAAATGTTCTGTAGATGTCTGGTAGTTCCAAAAGATGAATATTAAATTTAAAATCTAAAATTCTTAGCTAAGCTTCTTATCGGAGGATCTATCCAACACTGCCAAAGGAGTGTTAAAATCTCCAACTATGATGGAGCTGGGAGAGATCAACTTGCTCATGCCAGTTAGCGTACCTTTTATAAATTGAGGTGCATTCTGGTTGGGTGCCTAGATATTGATATTTGAGATCTCATCATATTGAGTATTACCCTTAACAAATATAAAGTGGCCATCTTTGTCTTTGCTTACTTTTGTTGGTTTAAACCCTATTGTATCTGCAAATAAAATTGCAACACCTGCTTTTTTCTGCTTTCCATTAGCCTGGAATATAGATGACCAACCCTTCACCCTGAGTCTGTATTTATCTTTTAAAGTAAGATGTGATTCTTGAATACAACAGACGTCCAGTCTGAGTTTCTGTATCCAATCAGCTAACCTGCGCCTCTTTAGTGGACAATTTAAGCCATTCACATTTATTGAAATTATTGATAAGCCTGGTAAAATTTTTGGCATCTTGTTGCTCAAAAGTCCAGTAGACATTTTTAATCCTTTTGCCATTGTGGAAGTTGGAATTTGATCAAAAGTTTCTGAGTGAGTTTACTTTTGTGGTGAAGGATTGCACTGGTCATTATGGAGGATAGGTTTGAGAATTTCCTGGAGAGCTGATTTAGTTATAGCAAATTTCTTCAATGTGTGAATGTCAGTAAAGTATTTAATTTCTCCAGCATAGATGAAACTCAGTTTAGCTGGATACAGGATCCTGGGTTGAAAGTTATTTTGTTTTAGGAGATTAAAAGTCGATGACCATCCTCTTCTGGCCTGAAAGATTTGAGCCGAGAGATCTGCAGTCATCCTAATACTCTTCCCCTTGTAGGTTATGGTTTTCTTACGTCTGACTGCTTTCAGAATTCTCTCTTTCATCTTAACTTTAGTGAAGTTAATTATGATGCGCCTGGGGGATGTCTTGTTCAGGTTGAGTCATGCTGGGGTTCTGAAACTTTCTGCTATCTGAATTTCAGAATTTCTTGGCATGTCTGGAAAGTTCTCTTTCATAATTTCATGAAGAAGAACCTCTGTGTTTTGTGAAGCAACTTCATTGCTTTCAAGCATTTCTATAAGGTGAATATTAGTTTTCTTTGAATTATCCCAGAGCTCTCGGAGAGAAAGATCCATTTTTGCTCTCTATTTGCACTCCTGCACTTGTTTAAAAGCTTTTTCCTCAATGTCAGAGATACTTTCTTCTGCCTGTTCTACTGTTACAGAGGGATTCCACCATATGTTTCAGATCCTTGAGGGTTGCAACCTCTTGTCTCAGTGTTTCAAAATCTTTTGTCATTTTTATCTTTGACATCATTGAATTCTTGAGACATCTTTTGGATAATTTCTTGTGATATCTTTCAAATAATTTCTTGAAATTCTAATTCCCCTCCTTTCTTCCATTCTGTTAATCTTATTTACTATCCAAATTCTGAACTCTATTTCTGACATCTTAGTCATCTGTTTATGAATGGGGTCTTCAATTGCGTCTGCTCCATTTTCCCTTGTGGGAGTTGATCTACTCTGGTTATTCAAGTTGCCAGAATAACTCTGCCCCATGCTGAGTTTACCCTGTTTGAGACCTTATCAGAACCGTTCAGTCAGTGGCTTCTTCTGGTTACCTAGAGAGACAGGGCGTGTCTGTCTTCTTCTCCCAGTTCTCGGGTACTGGGGTGACTGGGGCACAGTGAAACGGCAGCAGCTGCGCAGGAGCATGCATAGCCAGATCAGACCTTATTTGGCCTGCCAGCGCAACTGAAGGGCAGGAGACCAGCAGCAGATGGATCAGTCCTAGTTTGGCCCCACTGGGGTGACTGGAGGGCAGGGGAATGGCAGCCATAGTGCAGAGTGCTCGCACAGCTGATCAGTCCTAGTTCAGCCCCACCAGGGTGACATGGGGTAGGGAGCAGGGGAACAGCGGCAGCTGGGTCAATCCTCATTCAGCTACACCAGGGCGGGCAGGGGGGCAGGAGAACAGCAGCGGCTGTGCGGGGAACATACACGGCTGGGAACATGTGCAGTCGGCTCGGTCCTAGTTTGGCCCTGCAGGGGCAACTGGGGGACAGGGCACCAGCAGCAGCTGTGCAGGGAATGCGCATAGCCAGGTCAGTCCTTGTTCAGCCCCGCCATGGCAATCAGAGGATAGAGGAACTGCAGCAGCTAGATCAGTCCTAGTTAAGCCCTGCCAGAGTAACCAGGGGGATGAGGGAACAGCAGTGGTGCCTCAGGGCACATGCACGACCAGATCAGTCCTAGTTCGCCCCACCGGGATGACTGGGTGTCAACCAGGGAGCAGGGGAACAGCAGCAGCCGAAGCAGTCCTAGTTCAGCCCCGTGTGGGCAACCGAGGGTACTGGGGAATGGGGAGAGGAGGAATCCTCCACCTCTGCCTGCTGGACATGCGTGGCACTAGCAAGCCAATCTGGGCCCTCCTGGCATGGAACCCTGTAGTGGGAAACTCCTCCGCCCCCACCCGCAGGACACCCGTGGCTCTAGAAAACAGTTCTGGGCCCGCCTGGAGAAGTGGACTCCTCCACTGTGGCCCTGCAGGTTGCATGTGGTTCTGGGCCCGCCCAACATGGGTGTCTGGAGTGGGGAACTCCTCCGCCACCACCTGCGGAATGCGTGTGGCTCTAGCAAACAGTTCTGGGCCCACTTGGAGCAGCAGACTCCTCAGCAGTGGCCCCGTGGGTTGCGTGTGGCTCTAGCAAGCAATTCTGGGTCCGCCCAACACTGGTGTCTGGAGCTTGGAACTCTTCTGCCACCACCTGCAGGGCATGCACAGTACTAGCAAGCCGATCTGGGCCCTCCCGGTTCAGGATCCCAGAGCAGGGAACTCCTCCCCTGCCATCCACGGGATGCACATGGCTCTGGCAAACAGTTCTGGGCCTGCTTGGAGCAGTAGACTCCTCTGCAGTGGCCCTGTGGGTTGTGTGTGGCTCTAGCAAGCAGTTCTGGGCCTGCTCAACACTGGTGTATGGAGCAGGGAACTCCTCCACCTCCACCCTGGGGATGCACGTGGCTCTAGCAAACAGTTCTGAGCCTGTCGGGAGTGGTAGACTCCTCTGCCATGACCCCGTGGGTTGCATGTGGCTCTAGCAAGCAGTTCTGGGCCCACCCAACTCGGGTGTCTGAAGCGGGGAACTTTTCCGCTGGCCCCCATGGGGTGTGCATGTCTCTAGCAAGCAGTTTTGGGCCTGCCTGGAATGGAGGACTCTTCCACTGCTGCCCGCGGGATGCCCACAGCACTAACAAGCAGTTCTGGGCCCACCCAGAGCAGAAGCCTGGAGCGGGGATCTCCTCTGCTGCCCATGGGGCGTGCAACTCTAGCAAGCAGTGCTGGGCCTGCTCAGAGTGGGGGAGTCCTTTACTCCCATGTGGGGTGCATGTGGCTCTAGCAAGTAGTTCTGTGCCTGCCCGGAGCTGGGGGCTCCTCTGTGGCCACCAGCCACTCGCAGTAGGCATGTGGCTCTAGCAAGCAGTTCTGGGGCCTGCTTTGAACCTCTATTTTGTGTTCTTAAATGCTTTCTTGGATTTACAGCTTGCCAAACTTCTTTCTGGGCTCAGCTCCCTGTCTTTGGCTTCATAGATTCTGATTCCATCCAGTTTTTCTTCCTTTGCTCAGGAGCCTCTGACAAGGGCTGCTACCAGTCAGTCATCTTCCCAGAATCCAGAAAGGATGTTTTCATGAAAAAGCAGAAATTAGTGGATCATCTCACTTAGTGTTGTTTTTAATAATTTAATTTTTTTGGCATTATTATTTTTTATTGTGGTAAAAGACACATCACATACATAAAATGATATGGGAGGACTTTTTCATCTTCTCTGACTGAAATATTCTACATATTAAACACCAGCACCCAATTCCAATTCCCTCATGCCCAAGGGCAACCACTTTGTGCCTCAATAAGTTTGAATTTTCTACGTATCACATATAAGTGAAATTATACAGCATTTGTCTTTTTGTGCCTGATTTATTTCACTTAGCATGATGTCTTTGAGGCTCATCCATGCTGTAGCATGTCAGTATTTTTTCTTTTTGAAGGCTGAATAATAGTTCATTGCATGTATATACCACATTTAGCTTATCCATTCCTTAATTAATGGATAGTTGGTTGTTTCCAGATTTTGACTTATTGTGAACATTACTGCTATGAACACAATTGCACAAATACAGTAGAACCTCTGTAAGTTGACCCCAAAAGGACTGTAACAAAGTGGTCAACATACAGAGGTGGACAATAAGGAACAAGGCCTGCTGTACTGTACTGGTATGCACAAATGATGCATGTCTAGTCCATGAAAATTAGGTCAACTTAAAGATATGGTCAATGTAGGGAGGTGGTCAGCTATAGAGGTTCTACTATATCTGTTTGAGACCCCAATTTCAATTCTTTGGGGTATATAGTAGAATTGGATTTGCTGGATATGTTAATTCCATGTTTGATTTTTCAAATATCACCACAGATTGTCCACAATAGCACCACCATTTTACATTTCCTCCAGTAGTTTCTCCACATGGCTTGCCAACACTTATTTCCTGTTTTCTTGAAAATAGCCAACCTAATGAATTATTAGTGATGTTGAACAACTTTTCAGGTACATATCGGACATTTGTATATCTGTTTTGGAGAAATGTCTATTTAGGTCCTATGCCCATTTTTTAATTGGGTTGGTTATATTTTGTTATTGAGTTATATGAATTCTTTATATATTCTAGATAATAAGTGATAATAACTTATCAGATATGCAATTTTTAAATATCTCCTCCCTTTCTGTGGAGTACTTTTTCATTCTATTAATATCTTTTGATGCACAAAAGCTTTTGATTTTAATGATGTCCAATTTATCTATTTTTTTTTTGAGACATAGTCTCATTATGTTGCCCTCACTACAGCGCTGTGTCATCACAGCTCACAGCAACCTTAAACTCTTGGCCTTAAGTGACTCTCTTGCCTCAGCCTCCCAAGTAGCTGGAACTACAGGCACCTGCCACAACACCCAGCCATATTTGTTGTTATTGTTGTTGCAGTTGTTTAGCTGGCCTGGGACAGATTTGAACCTGCCACCTCAGTGCATGTGGCTGGCACTGTAACCACTGTGCATCGGGTGCCACACCTATCTTTTTTTCTTTTATTGCCTGTGCTTTGGTATGATATCCAAGAAATAATTGATAAAGTTTTTTCCCCTATTTTTTTTCTAAGAGTTCTATAGTTTTAGGGGTCTTTAATTCATTTTAAGTAAATTTCTAATATAGAGTATAAGATTAGGGTTCAATTTCATTTTTTTGAATGTGGATATCAAGTTTTCCCACACGCATTTGTTTAAAAGACTACTTCTTCCTCACTGAATGGTTTAGGAACCCTTGTTGATAACCTGGGCTCTTTGTTCTCTTTATTCTATATATATATATGTCTTTATGTCAGTATTATACTGTTTTGATTGCTATAGCTTTGCAGTACATTTTAAATTCTGAAAGTGTGAGGCTAACCTTTTTCAGGATTATTCTGGTTATCCAGGGTTCCTTGGGATTTTGTATGAATTTTAGGATAGATTTTTTTATTTTTGTAAAAATTGTCAGAATTTTAATAGAGATTGCATTAAATCTGTATATTTCTTTGGGTAGCATTGATATCCTAACAATATTAAGTCTTCTAATCTATAAACATGAGTTGCCTTTCTATTTATTGGTTTAAGTTCTTTCATCATATTTTGTACTTTTCAATGACAAGTCTTTCCTCTCTTAGTTTATTCCAGTATTTTATTCTTTTTGATGCTATAATATATGGAATTCTTTCAAATATCGTATTTGGATTGTTCATTGTTAGTGCATAAAAACTGCAATTAATTTCTGTGTGTTGGTTATGTGTCTTGGAACTTTGCTAAATTTGTTCATTAGTTTTAATCATTTGGGGTTTTTTGTGTATGTGGAGTCTATAGGGTTTTCTTCATGTTCTGTGAACAGAGATAATTTTACTTCTTTTATGCTTTTATTTCTTTTTCTTGTCTAATTGTTCTGCGTAGAAATTTCAGGACTTCATTCACTATGAAAGTTTTGAGATGAACTAAATTATGGTCCATTATTTCATTTCCAAGAAACGCAGTCAACATCATTCTTTCTGATTCAGTTGTACAAGTTTCAGCTTCATTTGTTTCTGCCTGCATGAATTTTCTATTTCTTGATTCTCTTTTGTATCTGAAAACTTTGTAATCCCCCCATATACTATGTCGAATAGAATCAGGCATGCTTGCCTTATTTCTGATCTTAGAGGAAAGTTTTCAGTCTTTCAAAATTGAGTATGGAGTTAACCTGGGGCCTTCATATACAGCCTTTATTATGTTGAAGTGGTTTCCTCATTTCTTAAGTGTTTCCACTATAAATGGATATTGAATTATGTCACATGCTTTTCCTTTATCAATTGAATATCATGTGGTTTTATTTCTTCATTCTATTAATGTGATGCCTCACACTGATAGATTTTTACATGTTGAATGAATAGATCAACACAATTGCTTAAACCTTAGCTAGAACAACTAAGAGAAAAGGAAAGAAAACTCAGCTAAAATCAGAAATAAAAAAAATATACATCATGACTTATTTTACAAAACAAAATAAGATAATTTTGGGATATATTATACAAATCAAAGAAGATTGTATAACAAAAATAACTGTAAGGGAATATTATGAACAATTGTGTATCAACAACTCAGATAACCCAGTAAAATGAATAAATTCATGGAAACATAGAACCTACCAGGACTCAATCACAAATAAACAGAAATCTGTATAAAACCTAAACTAGTAAGGTGATCCCATTAGTAGTCAAAAACCTCCAAACAAAGAAAACTTAGGAGCCGATGGCTTCAGTGGCAAATTCTACCAAACATTTAAAGAAGAATTAATGCCAACCCTTCTCAAACTATTCCAAAAGATTGAAGAGGAGAGAACATTTCCTAATTTATTCTGTGGATCCATACTACCTTGATAGCAAAACCATACAAAGGAACTATAAGAAAACTACAAACCAATATTGCTGATGAATATTTGTGCAAAAATTCCAAATTAAGTATAGCAAATTGAATTCAATACCATATGAAAGGGATTATACATCATGACCAGGTAGGATTCATTCTTGGACTATAAGGATAAATCAACCTGGCTACATCACTAGGTGCCCAGATTAAACATTATTTCTGGGTGTGTCTGTGAAGATGTATCTGGATAAGATCAACACATGAACTGGTGGACTCAGCAAAGCAGACTGCCTTCCTTAGAGTGGTTGGGCATCTCAGGACCTGAATAGAACAAAAGGTGGAAGAAGGACACATTTACTCCTTTTTCTACCTGTCTTGTTGCTTGAGCTTGTACATCAGCATTCTCTTGACCTTAGACTGAGGTTAATAGCATCAGCTCCCCTAATTCTCAAGCCTATGAACATGGATATGTGAACATGGGTATGTGGTACAGTCTCCATTATCATGGGTGCCAATATCTCATAACACATCTCCTTTTATAAATGTTTACCTCTATCATCTAGCTATGTAATCTATAATATCCAATTGGTTTTGTTTCTCTGGAGAACCCTAACTAATACAAATTTAACCACATACAAAAGCTCTACTATTATAGCTTTTCTCTTCACTTTATGTTATTTGATAGCACAAATTCCATCTGTATATTATTAAATGTTCATTAACATAGATTTATAACTACTTAGTATGCATTTGTCTTTTGAATTCTATAAAAATGAAAAATGGAGTTATGAACAAAAATTATAATTTTTTCCTATTTATCCATAAATTTATTTTTAATAAAGAATTATAAATTTATGTATGACTTCAAGTTTCTGTCTAGTGTTTTTTCACCTCAACTTAAAGAGATCATATTAGTTTTTCTTGTTGGACCACTCTATGGAAAGAACTCCCTCAGCTTTTGTTTAGCAATGTATTAATTTTTTCTTCATTATCAAAAGGCAGTTTTGTCATATATAAATTTCTTGGCTGATAGTTTTCATTCTTTTCTTGGAAATTTAAATACATCATCTCATTCTTTGTGGTTCATAAAGCATCTGCTGAGAAATCTATTTATTGAGGCTTTCTTGCATGTGATGAGTCACTTTTCCTCTTGCTGCTTTCAAGATACTTCATATTTGGTTTTTGACTATTTGATTATGATGTGTTTGGATGTGGTTCTAGATGTGTTTATCCTACTTAGAGTTCACTAAGCTTCTTTGATTTGTATAATATATCCATCCCTTTCTCCTAATTTGAGAAGTTTTTAGCCATTATTTCTACAAATAATCTCTCTGGCTCTTTCTCCCTCTCTCTTCTTCTCCAATTCTTATAATGCATATGTTGATTTATTTGGTGTCTCATAAGTCCCTTAGGCTCTGTTCACTTTTCTTCATTCTTTTTTCTTTTTACTCCTCAAACTCAATAATTTCAAATGACTTATTGTCATGTTTGCTGATTCCTTCTGCTTGTTTGAGTCCACTGACTCTCTAGTGAATTTTTAAATTTAGTTATTATATGTTTCACCTCAAGAGATATACAATGTTACTCATTTATTCAATAGGACTGACTTTTTTATGTCCCTGAAAACCATATGTTGAATCCCTAACCTCCAATGTGATGGTATTTGAGCATGGGACCTGTGGGAGGTAATTACAGTTAGGTTACATAATGAGTGTGGTGCTCTCATGATAGAATTAGTGCCCTTATAAGAAGAACCACCAGAGATTTGCACTCTCTCCAAGGCTCACACCCCTACCTGCCCTGTGAGGACACAGCAATGTGGTGGCTGTCTACAAACTAGGAAGGGAGCCCTCACCAGAAACTGACCATGCTGGGACCTTAATCTTAGACATCTAGCCTCCAGAAATGTGATAAAATGAATTTCTGTTGTTTAAAAGCCAGGCTATGGTATTCTGTCACAGCAGCTTGCACAAGTTAAGACACTATTTATTGAGTGCTTTCTATATGTGCAGTACTAGGGTTGATGCAGAGAATGAAAGGAAAATAAGACACAGTCCCAGTTCTCAAGAATCACAGAGTCTAGTTTAGAAAGCTGAAATGTAAACCAATAATTTCAATACAAAATGACTAATGCTTCAACAGACCAAAACAGAGCTTCATGAAATTACAGAGGAGGAAGCCTTTAAATCTGCTACCATCAGGTCACTTTATTTAATGTTTGAGTGTCTTTAAGCCTCTTACAATCCCACATTCTGAGGTACTGCATAATGGTGAGTTTACATGTCATGAATTTGAAGCTGTTTTCCTTCCTTCAGTTGGAGTTGAATCAGTATATGAGTGGGAGGCTCTGTATGTTCTTCCCAGTTTAGCATCTGACTTAACTTTGGGACAGTTCAGCCTCTCTAGTTTTTAATTTCTCAGTTTCTCCATCTGTAAACTGACTAGTCAACAGTGACATAATGCTCAAAATGAGGGTAAAATACAGGCAGCAAGACTTGTGATTCGTAAAAATGGTGTGGGGTGATGAATAACAAATACAATCAAAAAGGCCAATTCTCTAAGTTTCAAGTTGTTGTTGAGTCCTTCACCTAGTGTGTGCTATATTCACTTACATTATTCAACTTAAATGAAAATATAGCAAGCCCCCTCCCTCCCTTCCCTTTCTCCTTTCTCTTCTCTTATGTCCCCCCCCCCATTTGAATTCAATAGTGTTTTTCTCTCCTGTGGTATGTAGTTGTTTATCTATTGGTTTCACATTGGTATTGCTTTTGCATTGTTGCAAAACCTTACTAAGAAAAATGTGCTTCAACTCCATCCAGGTAAAGGCAAAGGATCTAAAGCAGTGGTTCTTGGTGACCCCCAACCATAAAATTATTTTCATTGCTACTTCATAACTGTAATTCTGCTACTGTTATGAATCATAATGCAAATATCTGATATACAGGAGCTCTCCAAAGGGGTCATGACCCATAGTTTGAGAACCACTGATCTAACATCTCTATCTTTTTATGGCTGAATAGTATGAGTCTATGGGCATTTGACTTTTTTTTCCCCTTTTTTTATTTTTTATTAAATCATAACTATGTACATTTATGCATTTATGGGGTATGATGTGCTGATTTGATATACAATGTGGAAAGCTTACATCAAACTGATTAACACAATTATCACCTCACTTATTTATTTGTTGTGGTAAGACATTTATACTCTACTCTTTTTTTTTTTTTTTTGCTTTTCTTTTTTTATTAAATGATAGCTGTTTCAATTTGTATATGAAAACACCACACTGTACCCCATGATTGCATTAATGGGCATTTGACTTGATCCAACATCTTGGAGACTATGAACTGAGCTGCAATAAACATTCTAGTGTAAATGTCCTTACAATAAAATTATTTCTAGATATCTAGATTTCTGAAGCTTGGGATGACTTTGTAATATGGGCTATTCTTACTGGGGTTAGGTGATATCTCAGAGTGGTTTTGACTTCTATTTCTCTGATGATTAGAGACAATGAGTAATTTTTTCATGTGTTTTGTTGGGTTGGCTAGCCATGTGTAGAAAACTAAAACTGGAACCACACCTCTCACCACTTACAAAAATTGACTCTTACTGGGCAAAAGATTTACATTTCAGACACAAACAATAAAAATTCCAGAGGAAAGTGCAGAACAAACTTTTGACAAAATCAGTCTGGCAAAATATTTTCTGAAGAAGACCCCCTTGGCAATTGAGGCAACACCAAATAATAAATGGGACACAATCAAGCTAAAAAGCTTCTGCACAGCCAAGGGTACAACAACTAAAGCAAATGTACAGCCTTCAGAATGGGAGCAGATATTTGCATGTTATAACAAAGGGCTGATCACTAGAATCTACAGAGAACTCAAACTAGTCCACAAGAAAAGAGCAAACTATGTCATTTATAAGGGGCAAAAAGACATGTACACTTTTAATACTCAGCACTGAATTAAATAAATGACATCAGTAGTCTGACTACTTTGATATATTTTGAAATGTCTCACCTTCAGCAATGGTGTTATCAAAGACTATTGATGTCATTTATTTAGGTCAGTGCTAAAGGATATATAGATAGCTATACATGATATATAAAAGGATATACACATACACATGTAGAGAGAAAGAGAACAATTCACAGAATATATGTACAGGCAAACCTCACTTTTTTGCTCCTTACTTTATTTCACTTCACAGATATTATATTTTTTATAGATTGGAACTTTTTGGCAACCTTGTGTTAAACAAGGCCCTTAGTACCATTTTCCCAATACTATGTGCTGAGTTTCAGGGGTCCCTGTGTCACTTTCTGGTAATTATCACTGTATTCCAATCTTTATTATTATTATATATATTAAGGTTATCTGTGATTAGTGATCTTTATAACTGGTCACTATTATAATTATTTTGGAGTACTGTGAACCATGCCCATATAAGATGATGAACTTAATCAATTATTGTTGTGAGCATTCTGACTTTTCTACTGACCAGCTATTCCCTCACCTCTCTATTTCACTATGGAACTCTCTATTTCCTGAGGCACAACAATATTGAAATTAGGTCATTCAATAAGCCTACAAAGGCATCTACGTGTTCAAATGAAGAGTCACGTATCTTTGACTTTAAGCCAAAAATCTAGAAATGATTGTGACGAAGGCATGCCAAAAGCTGACATAGGCCAAAATATAGGCCTCTTCTGCCAGTCTGCTAATTTGTGAATGCAAAAGAAAAGCTCTTCAAGGAAATTAAAAGTGCCGTCCTAATGGATATATAAATGATAAGAAAGCAAAATGACCCATTGCTGATAGTAAGAAAGTTTTAGCAGTGTAGCTACATGATCAACTGAGTCACAACTTTTTCTTAAGCCAAAGCTTAATCCAAGATAAAACCATAACTCTCTCTAATTCTGTTAAGGCTGATAGGAGCGAAGAAACTTTAGAAGAAAAGCTTGGAGCTATCAGAGGTCGGTTCATGAGGTTTAACAGGAGCAGCTCTCTCCATAACATAGAAGTACAAAGTGACACAGCAAGTGCTGATATAGAAGTGGCAGTAAGTTACCCAGAAAATATAGCTAAGATAACTGATGACAGTGGCTACACTAAACAACATATTTATGTAAATGAAATGGCCTTCTATTGGAAGAGGATGCCATCTAGGACTTCTCCAGCCAGAAAGAAGTCAATGTTTGCCTTCTAAACTTCAAAGAATAGGCTGACACTTTTTCTCAGGGCCTAATATAGCTGGTGACTTTAAGTTGAAGCCAATGTTTATTGACCATTTTGAAAAACTAGTGCCTTTAAGAATTATGCCAAATCTATTCTGCCTGTGCTCTCTAAATGGAAGAAGAAAGCCTGTAGGACAGCACACTTTTTTAACAAAATGGTTTGCTGAATATTTTAAGCCCACTGTTTAAACCTGCTACCCATGGACAAAAAAAAAAAAGAGCTGTGATGAAGATATATTAGGAGATTAATGTTGCTTTCATGCCTGCTAACACACCATCCACTATATAGTCTATACATCAAAAAGTAATTTTAACTTTTAAGAAACATATATTTTGGGCTCAGAGCCTGTGGCTTGGTGGCTGGGAGCCAGCCACATATACTAGAGCTGGTGGGTTTAAACCCAGCCCAGGCCTGCCAAACAATGATAACTACAACCAAAAAAAAAAAAAAAAAGCTGGGTGTTGTGGCAGGCACCTGTAGTCCCATCTACCTGGGAGGCTGAGGTAAGAGAATAACTTAAGCCGAAGAGTTGGAGGTTGCTGTGAGGTGTGATGCCACGGCACTCTACCGAGGGCAACATAGTACGACTCTGTCTCAAAAAAAAAACCAAAACATATTTTGGAGGGCTATAATTGCCAAAGATAGTGATTCCTCTAATGGATGAGGGCAAAGTAGGTTGAAAATTAACTTTAGAGGTTTTCAAATTTATTTTATTTGAAAAGTGAAAATCTGTTGTACAATTAACCATTGTAGATTCTATTAAGGACACTAGTGATGCATATAAGGAGGTCAAAATATCAACATGAAGAGGATTTTGGAGGAAAATGATTGCAATCCTCAGGTATGACGTAGGAGCAGGGGTCCTCAAACTTTTTCAATAGGGGGCCAGTTCACTGTCCCTCAGACTGTTGGAGGGCCAGACTGAGGGCCCCAGGATGAGTCAGCTGCTAAGCAGGATAGGCAGTGGTGGCAAAAACACCTGGCAGGTCGGATAAATGTCCTAGGCAGGCTGCATGTGGCCCACGAGTCATAGTTTGAGGATGCCTGCTCTAGAGGATTCAAGATTTCAGTGGAGGAAGTTACTGAAGATGTGGTAGAAATAACAAAAGAACATAATTAGAAGTGGAACCTAAAATGTGACTTAACTGCTGCATTTTCATGATAAAACTTGAGCACAGGAAGAATTGCTTCTTCTGGATGAGCAAAGAAAGTGTTTTCTTGATTTGGAATCTACTCTTGGAGAAGATGCTGTGGACAGTTTTGAAATGACAAAGAGGATATAGGATATTCCATAAACTTTGCTGATTACACAACAGCAGAGCTTGAGAGAACTGACTCTGATTTTGACAGAGGTTGTACTGTGTGTAAAATGCTATCAAACAGCATCACATGCTACAGATAAATCTTTGTGAAAGGAAGAGTCAATTGATGCAGCATACGTCATTGGCTTATTTTAAGAGGTCACCACAGCCACCCCAATCTACAGCAAACACCACCATGATCAGTCAACAACCATTAACATCAAGGCTGTTCCCTCCACCAGCAAAAAGATTACAACTAGTAAATTGTCAGATGCTCCTTAGCATTTTTTAGTAATGAAATACTTTTTGTACTTTATTTTATTTTATTTGAGAGAGAGAGAGAGTCTTATTCTATTGCCCCAGGTTAGACTGTTATGCTGTCAGGACATAGTAAACTCAGACCCCTGAGCTCAAACAATCCACTTGCCTCAGCCCCCCTGAGCAGCTGAGACTATAGGGCTCTCCCATCATATCCAACTAGTTTTTCTATTTTTAGTAGAAATGAGGTCTTGCTCTTGCTCAGGCTGGTCTCAGACTCCTGAGCTCAGACAATCCACCCACCTCAACTGTGCTAGAATGACAGTTGTGACCCACTATGCCCAGCTTATAAAGTACTATAAAATTAAAGCGTATACATTATTTTCTTAGACATAATTCTATTATAGTCTTAATAAATTGCTGTATTATTTAAATACAACTTTTGTATGCATAGGTAAACAAAAATTTTTTGTGACTCTCTTAATCCAATATTTACTTTATCTCAGTTCTCTAGAATTGAACCTCCAATATTTTTCAGATATGACTGTATTCTTTATTAATTCTTTATATATCCTTTTACATTATACACACACACAAATGTAAACACAGTGGGAGAGACTAAGAAGAGAGATATATGCAAAGTCAGTGCTGAAACTCTCATCCATAAGAAGAGAGTTTTCTGGTCAATAATTCTAAACTTCTTTCTAAAAAGATAGATTTTCAGGCAGTGCCTGTGGCTCAAAGGAGTAGGGTGCTGGCCCCATATGCCAGAGCTGGTGGGTTCAAACCTACCTCAGGCCAAAAAAAAAAAAAAAAGATAGATATTCCAAGAAGCTGTTAAGCTGTTATGTTTCTTATTGTCTTTGGACTTAGGGAATCTTTGTTGTTTAAAAAATTGGTTACATCACTGTTTCATGTAGAAAACATCTGATGATATTTTTTGCATTTGTTTGTGGTTAAAATATGTCAGAACAACTTGCCAGACTTGAGGATGGCAGTGAAGATTTTTGCTATGACACGTCAGGTAAGTAAGTCAGTTTGAAGTTCAGAAGAAAGGAGCCTTTGATAGATCTCTTTGGGACACCAGGGCTCATGCTAAGGAAACAGGAAAATTATAGAAAGGTATCAAAATGTATGGGAGGACAGGCATACAATATTTAGTTCAATTGAATTTGCAGACAAATACTATGTTGAAAAAATTTTTCATATTTTCAGAAGTAAATGTTCTAGCTTGGAAATTTGAAAAAGTTCATTAAAAAGAGAAAGCTTATTGGAAGTTTCTTTCTTCCTTCCTTTCTTTCTTTTTTTTTTTTTGAGACAATCTCAAGCTGTTAATCTGGGTAGAGTGATGTGGTGTCACGGCTCACAGCAACCTCCAACTCTTGGACTCAAATAATTCTCTTGTCTCAGTTTTCCTATTTTAGTAGAGACGAGGGGGTCTCACTTTTGCTCAGGCTGGTCTCAAACTCCATGAGCTCAGGCAATCCAACCACCTTGACCCCCCAGAGTGTTAGGACTACAGGCATGAGCCACCGTGCCCAGCAGGAAGTTTCTTTCTTAACAGGAATGCAGAATGCCACATACCCTTAAATGCTGGTCCTTTCTCATTTTTCCTGGATATGATCTGATTCCCAGTTTTGTAGATTTTGCTATGAGCACATGAGATTCATAGAAAAGGTAAAAATATTTAGCTAACTAACAACCTCTTTATACTCATTGGGAATTTATTAATGTTGATTTGCTACTGAGTATTCTCCCCTGAAATACTTTCTATTGCATGAGTCTGAAAGCTTTTTACCATGGGCTCACTGTAATGAAACAATACGTTCTTAAAATCACTTGTGTCTGAACTGCAGATATATTTAGATTTTTCTTCTGCCTCTCTCTTGTCCAGCTACATAACCATTCATCAGCTTTGTCAATGTTGGAGACAGTACTACCAAAGAGGAAATTAACTGGTCACTTCCACAATCTGTTGGTGTCTAAACAAAGATTACACTGGAAACAAAGTGAATATAAACAGTTCTTCCAATGATCCTGAATTTCCATTTTCTAGAACTTTCTTCGTCATGTACCATCAATGAATAGTACATTCTTCTCCTTAAATTGTATGTCTGAACATTAGCTCTACAGCACTGTACAGAAGCTTCCCAAGGATAGGACAAAATGAGACAGAATGAGAAAAGGAAGCATTTCTTTCCTCTTTCCTGACTTCAAAAAAAATAAAGTGGGTTTTGTTTTGTTTTCTATTTAAATTAAAAACCTCATTGCATGGATCTAGGAGGCTCTTGCAGTAGTCCTTGTAAGAAATATTGGCTCTTCAGACCAGGGAAACAATCTTGGATTTGGCGTTAAAGTTGCAATTGATCCTGGCTTTGGCATCCAATATTCACTTGACACTCAGTAAGTCAAGTTTAAACCACTTTAAACTTTAGAAGATTCAAATATAAACTGGAAATAATTCTATCTATGATGTCTATTTAGTGGGTGTTGTATTATAACAAATAATACAAGCAAAATAACATGTAAATAAAGTGCTTTGAACATCATCCAAAGTTTAGTGTTTGACTCATATATATTCTAGATATGAAAGTAAAAAGAACCTCATGAAATGGAAAGGTGAAAATTTTAGTTAGCAGTAAAAAGCATTTTTAAATATACTTTTGAAGAATTTTCTTTTAAAATTATATTTACAAAGACCTTTGCCTCATGGTTAATTCATAATGTATCAGAGGAAATTTGTGATTAATTTTATTTTCACTTCTTTTTGCAGTGGGAAGATGAAGAAAATTGTGTGTTTAATTGTGTTATCCTTTGTATTCAAGTATGTGAGACTCTAGGAAAGGACAGGATACATATTAAAGACATATGACATTTAATGTCAATATTTTTAGTGAGAAAGGATTCAAAAAGATAAAGCAAAAAGCATTTCCACTGTCAATATATTGCCAAATGGCCCATGTGCTCTATTTAAGGTAATCTCATTTATCTTGGAATTTTGGTTTAAGTGGAACATTAAGACTTACCAAAAAAATGGCATTTGCCTAAGACTAACAGTCACATACTAATATATTTTTTCCATCTGTTAAAGTAAAGCTAAGTTAAAATTCTGTTGTTTTGTTAAATATCTTATATGTCTAGCATCACTCCTTAATTCTAAAAACATTCTAGTTAAGCTCCTTTTCTACATGAGAGCAAGATTTCATACTATGATACAGATTTGCAGAGTATAATTACTTTCTTTTGAATTAATATTTTAATTTCAGTTACAATTATAAAAATGTACTTAGAATATTGATCTTTATAGGTTATGCAAACGTTATAAGCAATTTATGAGAAATGCATTTAGACTATGTAAGAGACTAAGGTACTTTCTTTAGGAGGTACTTTAGAGTTCAATAATGTAAGTATTTTTAAGGCTTTTAATTCTTTCTCAAGTGCCCATGACTGTGCTAGAAGTACCCATGAATTTGGTCACAAACTAGTTAAAAATTTTACTGATGAAAACACCTTATTGGTCAAAGTGGTCTTCAGCATTAGTCATGCTTTCATCTGTTTCCCATTATTAAATTCTTAAGAATTGTCCAGATTAATGAGTTTTTCTTCATTACAAGAAACGGGTATAAATTCCTTCTGTAATTCTTAAATTTTAAAAAGAGTTTACAAACAGGCATATGTAATTTTTATTCAAATTTCAGGTTTTAACTTGGACTGTTAGTCTGATGAGTCTACTATAAAAGAGTATGACAACATATTTGGAAGTGGTTTGCTGGGAATTTAGTTTGCTAACAACTGCTTCTATTGGGTGAAAACTGAATAATTTTTTTGTGATTCTAAGGTAATGGAGCTTTTCCTACCACTGGATAATTTAATGCTAAATGACATTTTGATAGCTGATCATTGGCCTAAATATAGTCTAACTATATGTGCAAAAACTTCTTTATCTTTATTCTCATTCTTTATTTCTTTATTGATCATAGAATATTTGGAGTTTTGCTCATCTTCCTGGATGGGTCTCTTGTTTCAGACCTATTTTTTACTGATAAAATTTCCATTCAGTTGGACTAGAGTTTAGTTTCAGTTGCTATTTCTTCATTTTTCTTTTTTTTTTTTCTTTGTGGATTTCATTTTTGAATATTCCTAGAAGGGTAACACATAAAGATATCTTATACTATTGGAAAAATGATCTCAAAATGCAACCAAATGTTTCCCTCTTATCAAAATATCTTTCCTCAAAAGCCTGGTCTACAGTAAGCAATAATTCAAATTCCAGTTTTTCATAGATTAGGCTTTAATAGTATAATTGTTGCAAATGGCACAACAGTCTCTAACAATATATGTGTATTCTTGATGGTTTCTTCCATACATAAGTTTAAAGGGATTTCAAAGAGAGGCCAGGTTGCCTACATGTACATTATGATGAGAA
This sequence comes from Galagoides demidoff, assembly GCA_963574575.1. Classification (NCBI taxonomy): domain Eukaryota; kingdom Metazoa; phylum Chordata; class Mammalia; order Primates; family Galagidae; genus Galagoides; species Galagoides demidoff. The sequence continues at coordinate 15,995 of CAUYQV010020120.1, read as the reverse complement.
ATATGTATGTAATCAATTGATGAATTAATACATTCACTAACAGTTTCATCCTAGATAATGATTGATAGCATATTAAATACTGGATGACAGTTCATGAATTACCCCAAATCTTAATTAGAAATAAAACTTTGATTAAACAGCAGGGATCTGAGGCACGCTCATCCCATCAGTGAGACTTGACAGTGAAGCAGCGGTAGACTTCCTCTGCTGAGTTTCTAAGAAGGGGAGTGGGGTGACCCAAAGTTTGGCACTGGACTGGTGAGGGGGTAAGGAAGTATGGTCCCCAGCCACACTTCATCCAGAGCACCTCAGAAGGCAGTTTGTCTCCTTTCATACTGATTTTCTATTCTCATGGCTTTGAGCTAAGAACAATTGCCCACTGTCGGGTAACTCAGAGCCTGAAAGGAGACACCCTAGATTTGGAAGCAGATTTCCTGGAGGACTTGTGCCTATATGTAAAGGAGCCAATGCTGGGAGGAAAATGCAGTGGATAAAACTCCAACTTTCCCCAGGAGAGAAAGGCATATCAACTTTTCAGAATTCCAGTGAGGGTGCAAAGCCAGACCATGAATTTTCTGGCCAAAATAGTGGACCTCTCTCCCTCTCATAACCTCCCTCAAACAATGTTCCGTTCCAGCTGCTGTAGGACTGTGACATATTCAGCTTCCATTACCCAATAGAATTGGCCAACATCCCTTTTCCATGAAGGCGGTTATATCTCTTACTAAAATTTCTGATTGGATGCTTTTGTCATATACTATATGTGTCAATTGATGAATACAAATTTACTGTTTGAAACTTTCCATTAATGTTATATTATTTCTTTTAGTCTAGTCTAGAAAATACATCATAAATTATCCATTACTGTAGAATTCTTTTTTTTTTTTTTTCAGTTTTTGGCCAGGGCCGGGTATGAACCCACCACCTCCATCCAGTATATGGGGTTGGTTCCCTACTCTTAATGGTGATGAGTCAAGTAATTTGTTGTCTTAAAATATTTCTATTCCTTTTTGAAGGAGGATGGGATAAACTTATATTTTTTGCTTTGTGTTAGGAAAATGGACAGTATTATTGTTTGGATTTACTTAATATCTTAGATGCATTCATTATTTTGGTGATTCTGCTGGTTGACATCATTTACATTTCTATGACATTAAGTCTATTAGTTCTATTCCAACGTATGAAACATATGACTTACTTCTTAAAGTCTATCTATTTTTTTGTTGATTTTCCAAACTTTTATTCTATAAAATCTTTTTAACTTTGAATTTTCTGATTCTATACCAAATAAATTACTTAAAAATGAAATGTTTAGATCAATTTCCACATACTTTAATTTTATTTATATTTTACTTATTTTTTTCTTTATTAAATCATAACTGTGTGCATTGATGCATTTATGGGGTACAGTGTACCAATTTGATATACAATGTGAAATGCTTACATCAAACTGATTAACACATCCATCACCTCACTTACTTTTTTGTAGTAAGACCATTATACTGTTTTCTGAATAGTTTTGAAATGTACCATTGCATTATGCACATTAGGTGAGGTCCCACCAGAAATGCTCCCTCCTCCAAGCCTCCCTCTGAGCCTCCCCTCTCCCCCCTCACTTCTGGACTATAGTTATGTTCTACTATTCATATGAATGTGTAGGTGATTATATATTGATTTCATAGTAGTATTGAGCACATTGGATACTTTTTTTCCATTCTTGAGATACTTTACTAAGAAGAATATGTTGCAGCTCCATCCAGGTAAACATAATAAAAGATGTGAAGTCTCCATCTTTTTATGGCTACATAGTATTCCATGGTATACATATACCACAATTTGTTAATCTAGTCGTGGGTCGATGGACACTTAGGCTGTTTCCATGACTTGACAATTGTGAATTGGGCTGCAATAAACATTCTGGTGCAAATGTCTTTGTTGTAAAATGATTTTTAATCATCTGAGTATATACATCATAGAGGAACTGCAGTATTGAATGGTAGGTCTACTTTTAGTTCCTTGAGTATTCTCCAAACTTCTGGCTGTGGTGTTTAAAGAGCAGTGGAGGGTTTATATACTAATTGTGATTAGTTGAATAGAAGATATAAAGAACACAAAGAAGAAACTGGGCACTTCACCTTGTACTAACTTTCAATTTTCTACATTTTCAAATTCCCACTAAATTTCCATTTGTGCTTCAATCACAAATCCCTTGCACATGAAGCTCAATCTATCTGAGTTTTTTCTGTAGCCAAGAGAGTATTGATCTGAGCATATACAAAATTTGAGTGATCCAATCATGATTTTAAAAACATGCCAAATAGAAAACCAGGAGGTGACATGGATAGAGTTTTGAGGTCCAATTGTTGTAAAATTGGGGAACATCAAGGTAAAGTTAGAACTGTTAGGGATCAGGAAACTAAAAAATGTAAAAAGTGTATGAGAGATTGATGGTTCTCTTTCTCTCTCACTGTCTCTTATTTTCCTTCTTTTACTACGGGAATGAGGAAAATGGAATACAAAATATATACTGGTATGTAAATTTTGGATGGCTCACTAAACATATTCATGAGTCACATAGCTAGCTGGACTCTTTCTGTACCTTACCTTCTCAGGACCACAATTTGGACCCCCAACTGAACATCTTAGGTAATAGGCTTTTGGAATTATTTGAAAATAACCTGAGCCAATATGGTCCTCTGACTAGTAACTACAGAGTTACTTGAAAGTCTGCTAAAAATGTAAGAAGAAAAAGACCTCATGCTAGATCCACTGATCAGTATCTCTGAGACCTAGCAATCTAAAATGTACAGAGTTTTTCCAGATGAGTCCTATTTATGCATGCTCATCAGTTCTCTGCTGTGGCATTTCTGATGGTAGGAGAGACACCAGCTAGCACACTCAGAAAGTATGTCAGTCTGCTGCCCTCTTGATATATATTAGTAGCTGTAGTGACCCTGTTACTAAGGGTTTTCACAAAGGGGAACAAAGTTCCTCCTGTTATTTTCATGGGGACAGATTATTAATGCTGAACCACAAAAGTCAAATTCGTAAATTTAAGAGTATTCTCTAGACCATAATTTCTCAGTTTCAGCACTATTCACATTTTAGGCCAGATAATTCTTTGTTATAAGGCAGTGGAGAAGAGGACTATTCACTGTAGGTTATTTAACAGCATTCCTGGCCCCTATCAACCAAGTATAGGTAGCACCAGCCCCCATACACAGAGACAGCAGTTGTGACAAATACCACCGCCAGACATTGCCACATAGCCCCTAGGTAGGGGAAAGGAGGAACATTGTTCCTGGTTAACAACCACTGCTCTAGGCCTAGCCCATAATGACAAAATCCTCTGTTTCTGAAGAAAAATAAAACTCTTCGATTTTTTGTTAGGTGGCTGGTTTTATTTTGACCGCTACAAATTCATTCTGTGAATGAATTCAGTGTTTTTCATCTGGCTCAACAACAACAACAACAACAAAAAAAAAAAGAAAGAAAGAAAGAAAGAAAGAAAGAAAGAAAGAAAGAAAAGAAAAGAAAAGAAACGAAACATTGGGAAAAGTTGCCCAGAAGGGTGGAAAGTAGGACAAAATATTTTTATGATTCAGAAAAATGTTTTATGTTTTGTAACATACTCTCAAGATATCTATGCTGTATCATGTCTTTTATTTTTATCTTGTTTTATATTTTACACATTAATGTTTTAAAGTGTCAGTTTTTAGAAACAAAGGACAGGACACAAAGGATGGATTTGAAGTAAACGTCACATTACTGGTTTGTGAAGCTTAAATATTGACTTACTTATAGTAACTTCAAATTTTTTATTGTAATTTTTACTTCACTTTTGCTTTGTCTAAGCCATCTTCTTTCCAAGTATGCTTTAGCATACACCACTGTGGTAGTGAGATACACTTGTAGTTTAACCATGGTAATGGAAAATTTCCATGTCCTCTCAAAACTACTTGGTCACAGCACAGGAAGTTGAATGGAATTTGGGGTCATCAGTTGAGTTTAGTTTACAATGTATTAAGTTCTAGTAGTTGTCCTGTGTCCAAAGGATCCCAGAGAGATCTATTCTCTTCTTAGATCTTCAAAGAATGAGGTGACTCCTAGTTAGATTGTAGGTTCTCTGAGTGAGGAGGCCCTGGAAGCACCCTGTAAGCACCTGTCATCATTTGTGCCCAAAGCTCTTAGATGTTCTTTGGTGTTTAAGATAAGAAATAAATTTCAGCCACAGGGAGAGCTTCATATTGATGCCAACACAGTTAAGTGACCTAAGGTTAGAATCAATTGAGTCTTTGAAACACCATGCCAGTTTTCTGGTCACAATATTAGACAACTTAATATATTATCTTGATTATCCTGTTCGATATTGTCAAACAAATTCTAAAGTGTCTATGGAAAGTCAAAAGACCCAGAATAGGCAACACAGTTTTTAAGAACAAAGTCAGAAGACTGATATTCCTACACTTCAAGTCATATTACAAAGCCATAGTGATTAAGACAGTGTGATACCACAAAATAGAAAAATTAATGAAAGGAACAGAGTAGAGAGCCTAGATATAAGCCCACATAAATATGAACAACTAATGTTTGATGAAGGAACAAAGACACTCTAGTGGAGAAAAGACAGTCTTTCCAACAAATGGTGGTAGAAGTGGATGTCCACACACACAAAACAAAATTGAATCTAGACAGAGACGTCACACTTTTTCATAAAAATTAAATTAAAATGTAACACACAAAAATGTAAAACTTGTTGAGAATAACATTGGAGAAAACCTAGATGACCTTAGGTTTCACAATGACTTTTTAGATACAATACATGTTTAGAAAAACATGCAACATGAGAGAAAAAAAGTGATATATTGGACTTAATTAAAATTTAAAACTTTTACTCTGTCAAAGAGAATGACAGGATAAGATTCAAACTAGGAGAAAATATTTTCAAAAGACTTTTCTATAAAAGACTGTTATCCAAAGTGTATAAAACACTTTTAAAACTCATTAATTAGAATGATGAAAAGATCAGTGACAGTTCTAAAAAGACACCTCACCTAGAAGGTAAGCAAATGGCAAATAAGTGTATGGAAAGATATTTACCATTATGTCATTAGATAATTAAAAGTTAAAACAATGTGAGACCACTATATATCTACTAGATTGGCTAAAAGCCAAAGCATTCACAACTACAAACATTGGCAAGGATGTGGGGCAATAGGAATGCTCACTCATTGATGGTGGAAACAGAAAATGGCACAGTCACTTTGGAATAAGTGTGGTAATTTCTTTTAAAGCCAAACATAATTTTTTATACAATCTAGCAATTGCACTTTTAGGTATTGCACCAATTGAATTGAAAAGCTATGTTTATACAAAACTCTGAAAACAGATGTTAATTGCTTTATTTATAACTGCAAAAAATTAGAAGCAAACAAGATGTCCTTCAAGAGAGAAGAGATAAATTAACTGTGGTACATCCATAAAGTGGAATACTATTTAGCTATAAAAAGAAGTGAGGTATCAGCCATGAAAAAATACAGAAAAACCTTTAATGCTTCTTAAGTGAAAGAAGCCAATCTGAAAAGGCTACATATTATATGATTCTAACCATATTATACTATGAAAAAGGTAACACTACAGAGATGGAAAAATAAAGATTAGGTTGGTGGGTAGTTGAAGGGATGAATAGATGGAATACAGGGAATTTTTAGAGCAGTGAAATTATGCTGCATGATAATCTAGTAGTGGATACCCAACACCATTCATCTGGAAAAACCCATACAACTGTAGAACACAAAGAGTGAATCTCAGTGTCAACTGTGGATATTAGTTAATAACAAGGTATCAATATAAGCTCATCAGTTGTAACAAATGTACCATCCAGATGCAAGATGTCAGCAGTACAAGAAACTGTATGGGAGAGAAGGTCTACAAACTTCAATTTCACATAAAATATAAAGTCTATCCAAAATGAAGTATAAGAAAAAAACTGTTCTGATAACATATTCCATTTTCAATTTAAAAAATCTTGTAAACATAATCTTGGAAGACTATGACCTATACACTTGTTCTGCTCTACCAAAGTGGTGACCAGGGACTGTCCCTTGCCACAAAAACTCCCACTGTTACAGTATTTTCTTTCCCTTCTTTAAATTCTTCTATCAACTCCTCATCCAACCTTCATGTCTCTCTCTCTCATTTCCCACATTTATTCAACAGTGACCAGAATGACAGAGAATATTGGAAGGAAGGATGCTTCATCATTGTTACTGTTTCTCCCTTGCTTCTTTCCTTTTATTTCTAGGAAATACATACCAATACTCACACATACACATGCACACACACAACCACATGCAGACACAGGCACACACACAGACACAAGCATTCCCCAGAAGCTGGCTCACAGGTGTCACTATACTAACCTGAAGCTATTATTCAGCTCCTGTCATATCTCCTCAGGATTTGTTATTCGTGCCTTGAAATTCCTGTCAGGAAAGATGACGATTTCTTCTACACTATCTGACTCTGTGTATATTTTGGTTTTTGACAGCAATAAGAATGATTCATTCAACTTATCATCATCCTAAGGCAAGGAGGTCAACAATACTGGAGCTGACTTACCATAATCTAGAAGGAAAACCATTTTGGAATTGTCATGACAATACAGAATATACATGACAGCCTGTCATCATCTGTATGTCATCTATTTCTGCTTTGGATGTAGATGGACAAAGGAGAAGCAGTTTAAAAGACATTCATAGTCTGTTTATATACTTTAGAGACTAGCAGTCACAGACCTTGGGAAATTATTACAGTGCCTATCCATGGGACTCAAAGTGGGCCCAGTGGGGAGAGACTTTACCTATCTGTAGGTAAAGAGGTTACAGCAGTAGGTAGGGAACAGAAGAGCCTCCAGCAGGAAGATAGGAGCAAATAGACCCTGTATCTGTTCCTCATGGCAGAGCTGTGACACCACGTGAGGCTGGTGCCCCAAAGCTAAACCCACCATCACACTGGAAGGAACTCTTGCATCTAGCTTGCAGCAGTTTGACACTAAGAGGCAGGAAAGACAACCATGAGAGAGGGTGAATATAGAGAATGTCAGAGCATCTTACAAAGCAGGAAATTAGATGGGATAATAGGAATGGTCTGGTAAAAATCACACTCAAACTCAACATGGTTTTTCTGTTCTCTCACTCAACAACAACCATTACCAAAGGAGACTTCTGTGACCAAATCCATGGTGGTTTCCCTACATACACCAACCAAGCAAACACTTCTGCAGTAGGCATCAGCTGCACATTCTCAAGTTCAATTCTGACAATACCTGGAAATGCTGTCCAGACCTCACAGCTTGAGGACTCACTTCCACAGGACTTTCCCCCTCTTCCAACCAGTGACAAACTGGGTCTCCAGAAGTTCTGACTGACCAGCTTCAAGTCAGAATTTCCATGATTCCAGTTTGGGTTTGATTAATTTACTGGAGTATCTCACAGAACTCACCTATTTGTGCTTATCAGTTTATTCTAAAAGATATTGTTACAAATGATACAGATGAGAAGATGTATAGGACAAGGTATGAGGGAAGGGACAAGAGCTTGCATGTGCCCCTCAGGCATTTCTCTCTCCAGGAACCTCCCCATGCTCAATTACCCAGAAGTTCTCTAAACCATGCCCTCCTGTGCCTTTTATGGAGACTTCATTGGGTAGGCAATAGAGAAAGCCAAGTCAAAATGTGATTGGATAAAACAATTAGTGATACACACATGAATATTTTAAAATCAACTAGTTCATGCCTTGAGCAACTGTAACTATTTATCTGCAAAAAGTAAATTTAAAATTGTCTCTTGTGTCTGACTATAGTTTTCTAATAATCTTAGTGTACACCTGATTGAATCAAAGGAAATAATCTGTAAGTCTCCCATGGTGAAAAGATGAGTTATAAATAGACTAACGAAGATGTATATGTGCAGACACACACACACACACAGTAATACAGCATATAGATATATCAACTTTATGAATTTTAATATCATAAAAACCTTAAATTATATTCATGGATATAAAATATAGACTTTCTTCAATACTTTCTAAAGTCTTAGCAGTGTTGGCTCCTGTATGTACCATCCTTTCCTTTGTGGGACTAGCTGATTAAAAGAGGTCAGAACAGGTTTGAGGAATCAGACAATTTCCTCCTACCCAAGTGGTCAGTAGCCAAAACTTTTAGAAAATTATCTGATTGCCTGTATGTGTGCATCTACTAGACAGGGCTATCTTAATTTCTAGGGCTGCTGTAACAAAGTGTCAGTAACTGAGTAGCTTAACACCAAAAATGTATTTTCTCACAATCCTAGAGGCAGGAAGTCTAAAATCAAAGTTTCAGCAGGGGTGGATTTTTATGAGGGCTATAGGGAAGAAGGTGGTCCATGCCTCTTGGCTAACTTTCACTGGTTGCTGGCAATCTTTGGCATTCCTTGGCCTATGGGACTGATTGCCCAAATCTCTTCATTCTTCTCCCAATGATATTTTCCCTATGCCTGCATATGTGTTCAGATTTTCCTTTTTTATAAGGATTTCAATAATACTGGATTAAGGGCCCATACTTGAGCAGTGGGACCTCCACCTTAACTATACATATTTGTTATTATGCTATTTTAGAATAAGGTTATGAATTATTTAATAATGTCAATGAGTTAGAGGGATTAGAAGTTCAATAATAGAATTTGAGGGCTACCTTATTCAACCTTTAACAAGGATCCAATGAAGAAAACTGTTTTCCTAATCATGGCAGAGGTAAAGTGGAAGTGGAGTAACAGAGCTCTAAGCAGAAAAGACAGAGTTAATAGACTTTGGATGGTTTCCTCAACCTCAAGGGATCTGCCACTATGTAAAGCTTGTGTGTCAAAATCAAACCCACTTTCTTTTTTTTTTTTCTTTTTGTCAAGACAGAGTCCCACCCTGTGCCCCTGAGCAGAGTGCAGCGGCTTGGTAGTTCACTGCAACCTCCGACTCCTGGCTTGTGGGCATCCCACTGCCTCAGCCTCCGGAAGCCGCTGGGATTGCAGGAGCTCACAGTGGAGCCCGGCTGGGTTTTTCCATTTTTTTTCATGAGTCGGGGTCTCACTTTCGCTCAGGCGAGTCTCGAACTCCTGAGCTCCAGCAATTCTCCCTCCTCAGCCTCCCACAGTGCTGGGATTACAGGCGTTAGCCACCGTGCCCGGCTTCAAACCCACTTTCAAGTAGGTTGGAACTCCTGACTTAGGGGAAGAGGCTCTAACACATTGAGACTATGGTAATCATAAAAAGCTTTACTTAAATCTGAAAGCATTACTATTTTCACAGGCCTAAGATTTATTATCAACACCCAAAACCTCATTTCTTGTACAAAATGACCTTCTAGATTTAATTCATGATATACCCTTCAACATATTTTTTTAAATTTCAGATTTCTATGACAGTATGTGAGATTCAGTTACAGTGTTTGCATTTGTAAGGTAAAGTTCAAGTTGTAGTTGTGTTCTTCACCCAGATAGTGTGCCTTTTACCCCTATATACCTGTTATTTGGCATCTGACCAAACCATATCCCCCCTCTCCTCTCTCCATCTTGAAATGAATTATTTTTTACTCTGGTTTGAGCCTGTTGTTGATCTTCTAGTTTCACCTTAGTACATGGGGTATTTGCTTTTCCATTTTGAGTTACTTAGGAGAATGTTCTCTATATCCATCCAGGTGAATACAAAAGATTGCAAAGACTCCATCTTTTCATGATTGTATAGTATTTCTACCTATCACAGAAGTATTCCCACATATCACAGTTTATTAATCCATTCTTAGGTTGACAGGTACATCTTTGAAATTGTTAATTGAGCTGCTACAAATATTCAAGTGCAAATGTCCTTATGATAAAATTATTTTTTTTCTTCTGATTAGATACCTAGCAGTGGGGTCGTATGATCAAATACAAGGTCTACATCTAGTTCCTTGAGGATTCTCCATACTCCATTTCAAAAAGGCTGTACTAGTTTATAATTCTACCAACAGAGCATATGTGTTCCCCTATTTCCACACCCCTGCCAATATGTGCAGCTTTGAGACTTTGTGATGTGGTCTCCTCTCTCTGGGGTTAGATGATATCTCAAAGTAGTTTTGATTTGCAATTTTCTGATGATTAGGGTTGATGAACATTTTTCATGCTTCTGTTGGCCATTTTTCTGTACTGTTGAGAAAAGATTCTTTTAATGTCTCTTGCTCAATGGGGTTGTTTGCTCTTTTCCTGATGATTTACTAAAGTTCTTTGTAGATTCTGGTTATTAGCCTTTTGACAGTTTTATAGCATGTGAATATTTTCTCCCATTCTGATGTTGTCAATTTACTTTGTTGACTGTGTTCTTAGCTGTGCAGAAACTGTTTAACTTGATCAGGTCCCATTTATTTAGTTTTGATGTTAGTGAAATTTCCAATTTCATAAATTCCTTCCCTATGCCAATATTATGTTTTCCCACACTCTTCTATACAGTTTTCATAGTTTCATGTCTACATATAAATTTTTATCCAGTGTGAGTTAATTTTTGGAAGTGGTGAGAGATGCAAGACCAGTTTTAGTCTTTTACATGTGACTAACAAGTTCTCCCAGTACCATTTATTACATAGGGATTCTTTTCCCCAGTGCATTCTGTTGTTTGATTTGTTAAAGATCAGTTGGTGCTAGGAGGATGGTTTCATCTCCAGGTTCTCTATTCTGTACCATAGATCTATGTCTGTTTTTAGAACAATACCAGGCTGTTTTTATCACTACAGACTTGTAGCATAACCTGAAGTCTGGTAATGTGATGCCTCCATATTTATTTTTATTTCATAAAATTACATTAAGTATTCAGGGTTTTTTTTTGTTGTTGTTGTTGTTGTTCCATATGAAATGAAGAACTATTTTTTCAATTTCTTGAAGGTATAATATTGGCGTTTTACTGGAGATTACATTAAATCTTTTTTTTGAAGATAAAAAATAATTTATATTTGACAGGACATGATATATACTCTTTCAGAAAACTGACTGTGTGAACTGTCAAAAGCAACACAATTTTCAATTTATTTTAAGGCTCTGTCAAATTGGATAGTATAGGCATTTTACCAATGTTGAGTCTTCCCAGATGTGAGCATGGTATATTCTTCCATATATCAATATCCTCTGCAATTTTTTTCTCAGGTTTCATAGTTCATTCTGTAGAGATCTTTCATATCCTTTGTTAAGTGAGTTCCAAGGTATTTAATTTTCTTTGAAGCTACTGTGAAGGTTATTATGGTTTTGATTTGATTCTCAACTTGACTGTTGTTGACATATATGAGGGCTTCTGATTATATCCCAAGTCATTACTATATTTCTTGATCACTTTCAATAGTCTAATGGTTGAGTCCTTGGGATTTTTTAGGTATAAGATCATATCATCAGCAAAGAACAAATGTGTGACCTCATCTGTCCCCATTTAGATATCCCTGATATCCTTCTATTGCCTGATTGTGCTGGCTAGGACTTCTAGCACTACGTCCAACAGTGGTGGCAATAGTGGACATCCTTGTTTGATTCTAGTTCTGAGCAGAAGTGCTTTCATTATTTTCTCCATTCAGTATGATGTCCATGATGATTTATAGTTGGCTTACATCAGTTTAAGAAATGTTCCAATTATAACTATCTTCTTAAGTGTTCTTAAAACAAAAGGATGCTGAATTTTGTCAAATGCTTTTGCTACATCCATTGAGAGGATTATATGTCTTCGTTTCTGTTTAGGTGGTGAATTACATTTATGGATTGCATAAGTTGAATAAACCCCACCTGGTTGTGATGCTTTTTTTTTTTTTTTTGATGTGTAGCTGAATTCTATGTGCTAGGATTTTATTAAGTATTTTTTGAATCAATATTCCTTATGATCTTGGCATTTAGTTTCCTTTTTTGTTGTGTCCTTTCCTGGTTTTGGTATCAGGGAGATAATGTAAGGCAATAAACTTGGGTTGTTTCAAGCTACTATCTGCAGCAATTTGTTACAACAGCAATAAGAAACTGATACAATGCAGCACTGTCCTGAACATTGTGAGTTAGCATCTTTGCTCCTTTACATCTAATACCAGCAATGCTTCCTGTTTACTGCTGCAACTGAAAATGCCCTCCCACATTTCCAAGTGCATGACAGGTTCTGGCTGAAAAACCAATGTATTAATGAATAGTGACTTGTAGTTAAAATTGATAATGATATAATTAGATTCCAAGGTAGAAATGTAAATATGTTCATAAACCTTAAAAAATGACCACTGAGGAATTTCTAGGCCTTATTTCATAACATAAATTAAATTGCTGAGTCAAAACATTTCACACTACATTATTCATCTTTTTGTGAAATCTGTGTGGCAGATAATTTTAATTCTAATTTTCTGGACAATACCAACTCAGGACAACCATTAAAAACTCATTGCTAGAAAAGAATCCAACATAGGCCCAAAGAATAGTATTCTAAAGAAGTACGAGCACTATTTTAAAAATACTCAAAAATAAATATAGCATGATGAACTTGATCACTGCCAGCCTGATTTAGAAATTGTGTTGATTCTTAATGTCATATATGAAATAAAGAAATAAAATATTTATTTTATTCCCCTGTATAGTTGAGCAAAAACTAATACTTTGCTGTTTTATAATGCCATAACTAATATTTTTAAAAACATTAAACTATATAACATTTTTATACTTCAAACATATCCCATGTTAATGTTATTTGTATAATTTTTCAAACAGTGAGACTTTAGGTAAGCAACTTTTGCCTCAAAATGGTATAGTGTTAACCATTCAGTTAAAAAATATAAACAAAGAATGTTAAAGTGGACATCCAAATTGTTTCTTATTCATCCTTAAAATATATGTATCTTATAAACCACTATGAATGTGATAGTCTAAAAATTGCTGATATTTTACTAATGTTAAGTATCCATCAAATATATTTGGAGTTTAACATATATGTTTGGAGTTTCAAATTCTCAAAATTTTAAAAACAACTTTTTTTTTTACTTATACATGTGTATATTAGGTTTCCACTTTTGCCTTCACAGAATTAAAAAGGCTAAATTTAATGACAATAACAATATTTAACATAAGGACTGAGAACAAAAACCCCATAAAGAATGAACGAAGATAAATACATCCAGAAAAGAAATCAGATGATTACTGCAACAAAGTATTAAGCAATAATAATAGTAACATTATTATAGATAGTAACATTAATTAATAGAAAGTAATAAGGTCATGTGCCTTATACACCTTATACATCTGCCTTATAAACCTGTTAACAGTTAACAGGTTTAACTGTTTTTAAAAGAATAATACTCTAGGAGAGGCTGAGTCAGGTAGATTGCCTGTGCTCAGGAGTTCAACATCAGCCTGAGCAAGAGCGACACCCTGTCTCTACTAAAAATAGCCAGGCGCTATGGTGGGTGCCTGTAGTTCCAGCTACTTGGAAGGCTGAGGCAAGAGATTGCTTGAGCCCAAGAGTTTCAGGTTACTGTGAGCTATGCTGCTAAGGAACTACCAAGGGCAATAAAGTGAGACTCTGGCTCAAATAATAAAGAATAATAAGTAAGTGATTCACCACCAGAGAGGGGAAAGAAGTATCAAAGACAATGTCCCATAATGACACACGTTAATATGGTAAATGAAAGTTGGAGGTTGCTGTGAGCTGTGATACCACAGCACTCTCCTGAGGGCAACAAAGTGAGACTCTCTCTCTCAAAAAAAAAGATAAAACTAAGCAATGGACTTTCACAAAATAACATGAATAAAACACCAACATGCTTATCAATTATCTCAATAAATGTTAATTGCTTGAATTCCCCACTGAAGAGGCACAGACTGGCTGACTGGATAAAAAAACAAAGGCCATCCATTTGGTACCTGCAGGAAACACACCTAACCTCAAAGGACAAATTAAACTCAGGGTACAGGAATGGAAGACAATTTTTCAGGCAAACAGAATTAGGAAGAAAAGAGGGATTGCAATCTTATTTTCACACACAAGCATATTTAAAGCAACTAAAGTCAAAAAAGACAAAGATAGATACTTCATATTGGTCAAGGGAAAAATACAACAAGAAGACACTTCAATTCTAAATATTTATGCACCCAACTTAAATGCTGGCAGATTCTTGAAACAGACCGTAATTAGTCTGATCAATATGAAATCCCATAACACCATAATAACAGGATACTTTAACACTCCTCTTACAGAGCTGGACAGATCCTCTAAACCAGTGGTTCTCAACCTTCTGAATGCTGCGACCCTTTAATATAGTTCCTCATGTTGTGGTGACCCCCAACCATAAAATTATTTTTGTTGCTACTTCATAACTCTAATTTTGCTACTGTTATGAAAAGTAATTTAAATATCTGATATGCAGGATGTATTTTCATTGTTACAAATGCTCTAAACAGAAACTAAACAAAGATACGAAGGACTTAAATGTGACCCTAGAACAACTGTGCTTGATAGACATACAGAAACACTCCATCCCAAAGCTAAAGAATATACATTTTTCTCATCAGCTCATGGAACATTCTCCAAAATTAATCATACCCTGGGACACAAAACAAACCTCAACAGAATGAAAAGAATTGAAATTTTACCTTGTATCTTCTCAGACCATAGGCATTAAAGGTGGAACGCAACTCCAACAAAAAGGTTCAACCCCACATAAAGGCATGGAAATTAGAAAACCTTATGCTGAATGACATAAGGTTGGGTTCAGGAAAAGATAAAAGAGGAAATCATTAACTTTCTTGAGCATAACAACAATGAAGATACAAGCTACCAAACCTGTGAGATACAACAAAAGCAGTCTTCCACAATGTAAGGGTATTGGAACACCTTTTGGGACACAACTACAAAAGGGAATCTACCTAACATATGCAGATAATGTAACCTAGCTGTTTGTACCTTCACATTAACCTGAAATTTTTTAAAAAGGTCACCAATAGAGAAGGTGACAGGAAATAAGAAAACAAGGTAAAGGGAAAGAAATAGTAGTAGAACTTCTCTGAATATACCTTGTTCTGTAGATTCGAATATAGAAATTTGAATTCTTACATTTATTTTAAAAAGCAAGCCCTAAAAAGGCAATATGAAACAAATAAAAAAAGAAGTCCTAGTGCAAACTGACACGTATACACTTATTTATATTTATGTACCTAATGTTTCTCCCCAGAAACTCAGCTTCCTTAGTGTCACACAATTCTGTCAGTCAGATAAACTGAAGAAGTCCAATACAGTATGAGGTGAGTACAAAGCACTTAGTTTTTAAAGTTTCAAAATATTATGCACAAATATATACATAAATCAATGTATGTCCAAAGTATATCATTTACCAACATTTCATTTAGACTACATTTACAGAAAAACCTGTATATGCTATTGTTTTTCTTTGAATATATGTATTATAAAAGCAATAACCAAAATATACCTACTTTTAATCCACTTAATTAACACTGCTGCTATTAGGTGATTTTTAAATTGTCAATAAGAGTTATCATATTTGATGAATTTAACATATAATAGTTGTAAGAAGTTAATAAATGTCTGATCTTCATATTTTTAAACATTTAAATATAGCATCATTAAAAATGTCAACATTTTACATTGAAATCTTTTTTTTTTTAAAGGAAGTATTTGTTCAGTTTATTCTCAAATGTTCTCCATTTTTTCCCCCCAGGAACTAGGGTTGGGCGAAGAGAATGAATGAATGAATGAGGATGATAAAGCAAATGGGGGCAAAATGTAAACAGTTGTTGAATCCTATAAAGGGTATATGGGATTTCCTAGTATTATAGCTTTCATATAAAAGGTATAAATTAGTTTCATAATAGGGGTGTGTACATTGGATACTTTTTCTTCCATTCTTGTGATACTTTGCTCAGAAGAACATTCTCCAGCTCCATCCATGTGAACATGAAGGACGTAAAGTC